>JAWWMK010008837.1:0-26241 GCA_035047105.1 Galeopsomyia nigrocyanea
TTCGATTCTGAATTCAGATTAACGCTATCATTTTCCGTTTTCTATGAAATTCCAAAAAAACCATGGAAAATTGCGTTGTTTTTTTCGATTATTTTTAGAGCTTCTAGGCGCGAAAAAAGTTTGTCACACGCCGGTTCGGAAATGGGCACCTGTTTTTTTAGGTTCTATATGTAATATATAGATTGAGAAAATCGCATCCCCAAGAGCGCGCACCCGTTTTGAAAAGTCGCCCCAACTTTCTCGAATTGTTACAGTTTTTTTGTGGATTTGCTCATATACGAGATCGTAGAACTGAAACGTTGAACGATACACGTCAAGCATTTATTTTCTTTTAAATTACAACATAAACATCCATAATCAAATGGCAGACGGAGTAGGAAAAAAAATTGCAACGTAAAACAACCACATACAATCATTCTAATAAGCAATCTTCTAAAGCGAAACTCGCAAAAAAAAAAAGAAGAGGTAAATTAATGAAAACCCACAGCTACACAGTGTATAATAATCCATAGAAAAAACCGCGTAGACATGAAAAACAAAGCCTCTTCCCCCCTGATATTTAAGCTTAATTATCCCCGCAACATTCTCTCGTCTTCTTGCCATTCCATCCTTTTCAATCTCTCTCTCCTCTCCTCTTCCCTTTTCTGCCGTCTATTTCGCTCTTCCGCGAGCACGCGGTATACTATATAGCGGCGAAGTAGCCGTTTATAGCCAAGAAAGAGAAGACACCGTCCAACACACACACACATGCACATGCAACTCTGCAACAGACGAGATATGGCGCGAATAATCGGCATTCGTTATATGCAAGCGCCCGGGAATGCACATTTCTAGAGCTGCGTGCGATAAGCGCACCTTAATTAGCGCGAATATCAGAGATGCTAATGGATTTATTGGGGGATATATGGAGGGTTTCTACTAAGTGGAATTATCCAGATAAAAAGCTATGCGGTATTATACGATTTTTCTTTAATTAACGTTTCAATCTTCTCGAGGGTAATGAAAGGAGTGTCGATTTGGACAAATAACAAAGTTATAATTGTCCGAGAAAGAGAAAGTTGTAGTTTATTACATCGTGTAAAATGCATTTCGGTATACTTGAACTTGAACTATCCGATAAATTTCAATGCGGAGTCTTCTAAAGAATTGAGCTATAAATTTCAATCCATGGAAATATTACGATACGGGATGTTATATCCCCACGCATAAAGGTATATATATATATATATACGATACTCGTAATCGTATAAACTTCAATCCCATAAAATTCATTCAATAAACGGTATACAAGTATCATACCTTGGTTATATATCTAAAACTCTGTATGTATTATACGATCCGAACGCGTGTTTTAATAAGCGATATAAATAAAATTATTTCACGTATATAATATACTTCAAAGAGGTAAACGCCGTCGGGTTGTGCAAGCAAAAACGACACGGACAATTTTGTAATAAACAAAAAGCAAACTCTTGAGTTTAGGCATCTCATCGTTTCCCGCGCACAGTCATAACGTCACTTTTATACGATACGGCAATAAACGCTTCCTCAGCCAAAAGTCAAACAATCTCTCGTCACTCGTATGTGTGTGTATATATAGCGACGGAAGACGGGAAAGATAAAGGAGAATCTTTCTCTTTCTCGCATTCCTTTGTTATGTACAGGTACCTGCCGAGATAATAATGGCGAATCCTCTCCGCGTTTTTGCTATTGACTTTTTCCAGCTGAAATCTCAAAAAAAAAAAAAAAAACTTGCGTTGTTTACGCACGAGAAAGATGAACAAAGTTTTCGACCGGCCCGCCGGGAAATTCGACACTTTTCACGTGCGCGAGGATCCTTTTTGAAAAGTCAAACAGAGAGACAGAGAGAACAGAATAGGAAGTTTGCTTTCTTTTTCTTCTTCTTTTACCAACTATTTTCATTAACGACCTTTTCTTATTTTATCAAGAGGCTTCTTTTTTCTCTGTTGTTCTTGAGGCGACGATCCTGTCCGAAAGCTTGAATTTCTTCGATAATATTTACTCGCGTCCAATCGTCACTCAGCTTTTTTTTACTTTATTATTCGACAAGAAAGAAAAAAAAATCGTATAATCGAGATCGCTCATTACCGTTTTATCTTACAAGTCGTCGATTACGAAAAAAAAGAAAATTATGCAGCATCTCAACTTTTTTTTTTTTTTATATCGGCGCACTCAAACAAATTGGCATCGCCATTAAGGGGAGCGCGCTCGCCGATAAGCCTAATAGCGCCTCATATGCCCACGGCCGCGATAAAAGCGCGAAATCTCGCGTTGGTTGCCTTTAGACCTTTCTCGGAAGGAGTGTTATAGAAGGAGAAGGACCGGAGGTAAAAAAGACGAATATAAAAACGCCTCGCGGCTAACTTTAAGGCACTGTCAATAAAGGATCGCCCAGGTGCAGCTAAATTTCGTTTTCTTTTTTTTTTTGTTGGGGGATATATACGCGAGCCTATTGATTTTTTTTTCAAGAGGGCTTTGTTGGCTTTTTGCCAGCGAGGTGTGCGTATGCTGATAATTTTTTATGTGTGTGCATGGTGTGTGAGTCAGTGTGTGTGTAATGAGTAATGTATAGGAAAAATTTTTTTTTTTACTGGAGAGTTTGAGTTTGATGATGGTTTTGAAGTTTATTATTTGTCCGTAGATGGCTTGTAGAGTAATGAATGTTTGGTTGCAAGTAACTTACGTATGGTCAGCTTTTAAGTAAAGGTGTGATTGATAGAAAAGTTGCTTACCTGTAACCAAAAAAAAAACAAATGATTTAGCAACGTGTCATCCATTAAAATATTATATGGAATATTGAAGATTTGTTTATACTCATCAGAGTATTGCAACATATTAAAGATTTTAATCCCACCAATCAACCACAAAAATCTACTTTCATCACGCCCGTCGCAATTAATAACAAAGTCCCCAAAGATCGTAAAATATAAAAATCGCAAAAAATAAACTTACACAGAAGCAAACATGTACAAAAAAGAAAAACACCAATGAAGACGAGGCCTAAAAGAAGTATAAGGAAGAAGACGCGGGAATCGCGATAAAACGTCAAGCCTCTCTTTCTCTCCTTTACCTCGCGAGTCTGTCGAATTTTTATGCCGACGATATACAAAGTTCCGAGAAAACGTCGCGAGCGATTGTACGCGCGGCATTGCACACACGACGACGACGACGAGGGACAATGCAACAGCAGCAGCAGCAGCAGCAGCGGATGCAAGAATATAAGAAAAGAGAAAAAAAAAAGAAATGACGGACATGGGTCAAGTCGAGAGTAGATTGAAAGGCTTTTGCTCCGAACGCGCGCGGCTTACCTTCAAACGCCAATTACACGCGAATGAAAACGTTTATCCGTACGGCGGTATACCGGCGATTGTAATCTCTCAACGAATAAAAAAAAAAAATCAAGAGAAGCAAATGCATAACGGGGCATAGATAGTCATTAAGAGTCATGAAAATGAAAAGGGGATATACATTATAAAAAAGTATATATATAGGGAGTATTATGCATTAATAAATTCTCCTCTCTCTCGCACACAACACGCGGAAGTGTATCCTTATATATACCTCGAGGGTGAAAAATCGTCGGCTTCTTTCAAAGCAAAAGCGCGAGAGATAATTCGCTAGCGAGACGACGACTTTATCGGTAGCCCATTTTGCGTATATATAACTTCCGCCTCGATAGAAATTTCTTTTCTTTTCTTTTTTTTTCGAGAAATAGATGCACGCGAGTTTCAATGGAAGATTATTACAGCGTTGGTGCAATGCACGTGCGGAGAGTTTATAGTCGCGTCATTATGCTTTATGGAGGGGCTCTCTCTCTCTCTCTCTCTATACACTATTAGTTGTAATAAAAGCGCGCGCGAGCGAGCGAGGAATACCTATAGGAAGAAAAGTCGGAGAGATGATGCTACGTCATCATGTTAATGTGATTTCCGATGTCTGAAGGACTATTAAAAGAAAAGTATGCTATATTGCTCTCGGGATGGATGTATTGTTTTGGACATTTTTTTTTTCATCGCGTCATGAAGATGATTATTGCGCAATGTATTGATTTATTATAGAAAGAGAAAGTTTCTTTTTTCTCTCTCCTTATCATAATTAGCGAGTAATCAAACCACTCACGAAAAAAACCAAGTATCAAAGTATATCAAAACCTGTTTCGAAGTACATGTGATAAGTAAATCATCAGCGGACAAATCGTTACTCAAGATAAAAGCCCGAGTGCAACGTACTCTCCCGCAAAAAAAAAAGAGTTGGACACGGGTTTTTTTTATCAGTTGGATGCAGGCCTCGGAATGATATGAAAAAAAAAAAGAAGAAACGAGCGATAAACCGAAAGTAGCCATGAGGCACGCACCTGCGTTTCAGAGCACAGCGCATCATTGTTATCTCTTTCTCTCTCTCTCTCCGAAAAGTCCGTGCTCGCGCAACCCACGCTCGAGACAAGAAAATCGCATTAACGATCGTCGTTTGATGCTTGCCGCGCGCTTGTGTGTATATGTGTGTGTGTGGAGGTCGTTCCCTCTCGAGAGAAAGATCGAGTTCAACTTCGTGCAAGCGAGCAAGGTGGTCGAGTTGTTTGATTTAATACTTTGTTTCCTTTTTTTTCTCTTTCTCTCGAGAGAGCTTTCACTGCTTCTCTCTCTTTCTCTCTCTGATGGGTTAATTGAGTATTAATGTTCGAGATTTACTGCAGTTCTTCGCGCGCATGTATGTAATGAGGTTGAGAGAGAAAATTTTAATTGCGAAGTATTTTTTTTCCTTTATGCGGCTGTAAATAATTTACTTCTTTTTTTTTAATGAAAGAGAGCAACTACGGTAAATCATTTGCGCGAATGTTATATATGCGTAATACAGTCGAAGAGTTAAATTGCAAAAACGAATGTTTGTCGTTCGTATATTCGGGCATTTCCGAGAGGTTAATTAATTGCGCGCCGGTGCTCTCCGGCGCGTGTTCAATTTAAATGCAATTAGCTGTTTGCGCGTCGATATATATTCGCGGATGGGGAAATTAATCATTCCCACGATTTTTTTATTTCGTTAAATCCTCCCAAAAAATAATAATTAATCACTGTTCGCGAGATGCGTGTGTGTATAATACGTTCATCGAAGTAATTTCAAAAGTCAACACATTCGTCATATCAAAAAACGAAAAAAAAGAAGCATATATCTAATATAGACGCGTGTGGCAGACACACAGGAAGCGCGGCATGAGTGTATAACAGTTAATCAACGAAACACGCTTCTTCGATTAATTCATCAAAAAAACGCGTGTGCTGTCTTATCTCCCACGCAACAAACTCTCTCTTTCTCTTCATCGTGTCTGCGTTACACACATACACACGTGCTTGTTGATAGCGCCAATTAACACGTTTTGAAAAGAAAATTTACACAGTGGTGAAAAAAAAATAGCGAAGAGTCAAAGAGTGTTAAATCAAACGAGAAGAATAAAAAATAATAAAAGTATACACGCGGTACAAAGTTCTTTGATGCTCGCTCAATTATACATTAACATCTCCCACGCTCATCGTGTTCTTTTTTTGTCATTCTTATTTTCGTATTTATAGCCTCAACTTTTATTACGCGACCGCGCGGCTCTTAAATAACGCTGCCTTTTCATGACGACGACGTCTCGGCATTCTTTTCTTCTTCTTTTATTTTGTTCGTTATAAGTATACAATGCGCGAACCCGTTAGACTTCTTACTAATTACGCGTTATCAAGAAAAGAGATGCAAAAAAAAAAGAAAGAGAACGCGTTGATTTACGTACATACACACACACGCGCATCTCTTTTTAATGATGCTTAGCTCGAAAGCAGTTTTCATCGAAACAATTTTTGCAGTACACGTGCGTTGCTCGCGCTCGCTAATTGATCGTAATTATTTCTTTTTTTTTTTGTCGTCTTATCTCTCTGTCTCTCTCGGTTCTTGGCGATGTGTACGTGGCCCAGTTGCCTTTATGAGACGCGACGACGACGACGACGAGTTTTTGCCAGAGGTTTTAAAAAGAGAACGTTGGCTGTATTTTTTTTCTCTCTCTCTCTTTCGTTCGCGCGCAAGAGAGAGACACGCGTGGAAAGAAGCTAAAAAGGGGTATAAATATATTTGGAACGTTGCAAGCGAAGAGCTTGGCCGAATTAGTGCCAATTTTGCCGGAGGCCGATAGCGTGCTTATCTATCTCTATATATATATACGAGTAATTTGTCAAAGAGATGATTTTACCCAAAAGATCGATCGATCGCGTTAA
The DNA here is from genome assembly GCA_035047105.1 of Galeopsomyia nigrocyanea. Lineage (NCBI taxonomy): Eukaryota > Metazoa > Arthropoda > Insecta > Hymenoptera > Eulophidae > Galeopsomyia > Galeopsomyia nigrocyanea. The sequence goes on from JAWWMK010008837.1 coordinate 6,267, forward strand.
CCACACATATACACACACACACAAACACACATGTGTGTATGTGTTTAATATAGCTGTTCAGTCGCTGAAAGTAATGTTTGATGAGAGTCTTTGATGATTAATTAACGATGTATATATAGACTTCGCGTTTGAAGCTTTTAATCGTAAGCCGGTCTGGCGTGTATTTTATCAAAACGAAGTGATGAAAAGATTCGATTTTTTTGTTTGTTTGTTTGTTTGGATTCTGTCATCCATATACGCGCGTTTCGAATTCAATTTCCAGACGAACGAACATATATATACTGTCATACCCAAACGTTTACCCGCAGCAAACATACACACGTACACTGCACAGATAGATATAAACCCCGATATATTAGAAATCTGCTGTTGGCATTCGTCGCTATTTGAGTTCAGTCCAGCGTGCATATATATTTTCCAGCAAAATGAAAACGGGCGCTGTGTGTGTATGTGTACATGAGCAGCTGCGACATTCAACTATACATACGTACATAGTTCGAAAGGGATGCAAGCAGATTAAAAAAAAAAAGAAAAAGAAGGTTATATGTACATAAGGTATAGGTTGCTTGTAAATGGGGCCGTTTTCCTGCAATGCGAGCAACGCGGAATGCTTATTTATGGAGCGGCTAATGCTCCGTATAGCGATGCTCCCCATTTGATTTTCGCACTTGAAGAGTCGAGTGTTTGTATAAATATAAGTTCGCCAAAGAGAGAGAGAGAGTGTGGCATGCGTGTCATCTTTTCGAAAGATACGCGTCGACTAATTTTCGAGAGAAATAAAAAAAAAAGGACCCACGCTCGCTCTTTAACACTTACGAAAAAAAAAAATAAGATGACGATGAGTTGTAAATCATCGGAAGTATGCGTGCGACAGCTAATTTCCGACGTGTTTCGTCAAAGTCTGCGTGGTAGACGAAATTTTTTTACAGATAATGTTCGCTATTTGATTTGTTTTTTTATTCGTGAGAAATTGTATGATTTTTTTTTCATGTGTTCGTCTGTCAAGAATTCGATACTATTTTTTATTCTAACAGGCTACATCAATACGGTAAATTCTAAAATGATGTTTGTGATGATGATTATGAATGAAAAATGTTAGATCATAGAGTAAATCGTGTATTACTTTTGTAATCAGTGATGTGCGTTTGAATGATTATACCCAAATTAAAAATCTGACCGTTCTTTCATTCAAAATTGATTTCAATAAACATTCCAAATAAATGAATATATCTATCAATCATCATACGCAACAAATCCATATAAATCAATGAAATTCCAATTATTTAAGCCAACTCAAATGAACGTTTAAAAATACTTCGAATATCTCGTATACGCATAAGCGTCGACAAAAATTGAGAGTCGAGCCCCGCGCTCGCGCGCAGGATATAATAAAATCGGTTTGCTGCGGTGGCGACGATGCTCGCTCGAGAAGAAGAAAAAAAAAAGGAAGAGGCAAGCAGCAGCGGAGACGAAAAGAAGAGAGAGAAGCCTCTCTCGTAATTCCTTTGATGTCGAGGCGCTTGCTCGCGGACAGCTGAGTCCACATCAGTCGAGAGAGAGAGAGAGAGAGAAGAAGAAGAGTGGCGCTCACTCTCGCATAGTTGGATTTCGAATCACGAGTCTGGCATTTGCATGACAAAAGCTTAAAGGGTTACCCACACACAAACACACACGCACACAATCCACACATGCTGCGCGTAAGAGAGACTTTATTTATTCTCGTTATTATACATTGAGACGTCAAACGGTTTTGCTTTATAACCCGTATATTATAACGTAAAACGGGGATGGATTATTACATACGTAATTACATTCGTGGAAGAGTATATTAAGCCACGCGGGTTTTGGGCATGAATGAAGAGATTCTGGGAAAAGGATCATTCACGAAAAAAAGAATACTTGTGTGTATAGTGTCTGATGATTGGGAATGTTGGGAGAAGAATTTTTTGGGAGACGTAATCACTATTATATAGACTTTTTTTGTCGGTGAGGTCGAGTTTAATGATGGTGGCTGAATTTTTTTTTTTCTAGTTCGTATGGAACGAATTGTCTTTTTTTCGATTTGACAAATCGTCTGAGTCGTCGGATTTCAATGGAAATTTTGTGAAAAGATCGTTGGATACTTTGATGAATCTTTGGTGGGACTGACGAAGTTATTGCGTCACTCGAGTTTAATTACACTGAATAGAAATGAATTTTGTATAAAATAATATAAATTTGCTAAATACTCGAAACTTCAATCTAAAAATCTAACGAAACATTCATTCCACACGAAAACTCGAGCTTGACCTCGACCAAAAATCCGCAAAGCACTTGAAAAATAAGCAACGAAAAGCAATTATTTGAAGCCTCGGAAAATCCTAAAAAAAGAGAGAGAGAATGAGTGAGACTTAGAAGTACCTAGCGGAAATAAACGCTGCTGCTGCTGCTGTAGCGATAAAAGTCAAAAAGCTCCTCTCCACACACAGACGCACAGTGCGTGGAGATCACTCGGCACTCAACACGTTACACCCAGCAGCAAGCGAGAGCTTTTCGAGTTCTTAACGCGCTCGTATAAAGGTTTTTGCGCCCTCGGAAAAAGATCAAAGCTCTCTCGCGGTTCTTGTCTCCCTCCTATATAAGAGCGCGCGTTGAGCAAACAAGCCACTCTTCGCGCGTTCGAGCGCTCTTTAAATAATACAACTATACAGCGTATATCAGCTGTGCTGCGGCCGAAAATTGAGCAATGGCTTTTTTAACTGCTTTTTTTTTACCGCGATATCTCTTTTCTTTTCTCTTCCTTTTTTCTGTGTGTCTGTGTTCGTGATTCTTTGACAAAGATACGCCGGTAATATATATATATCGACTTGTTCAAATATGATGAAGAAGGGATCGTTTGACTTTTAGGTTTTGTTAACGAGGTTAAAGTTTTTGCGTTGATATTGTGGAGTGGATTTCAAACTTTGGTTGGCAAACAAATTGCCGTGTGCGTGAGAAATACCTCGTCGGAATTCTTTTTTTTTTCGAATTATAATTTTTATTTTTTTAAATTCGAGACAATATGAAGATAAAGGTGACAGACCAAATAATAAAGATACGCGAGAAGTTCGACGATAGTGGCTTTGACAACTCATTATTTTGGAATGCAAAGAAAAATTTCAACATAAACTTGATGTATCGATTCTAATTAGTAATTAGGATTCGTTAGGAACTGGAACGGAAATGAGCAGTGGCTTGAAAGAGCGACAATCTTATAAGAACACCGAATGTCGAGTTGTTCGGTCGACTCATATATGGTTACACTCGTCAAACTGTATAACTCGCTGTCCAAATTTAAGAACGAGTCTGTATTTATTAAACGACAATGATCTTACATGTATTCACCAAGAAGTCGTGTATGTCCGTCCAGTGACCTAAATCACTATGGGCTCCGTCGAATCTGACCACAGCTTCATCGAAACAATTTTATCAATAGTGCTTTTGAATTCTTCACGTTATTTTTTAATACAAAAACTACACTACGCAAATAGAAACTTCAACATAAAATTAGACTCCGCAAAGCTCATGCGTGCAATAATAACTGACACAAATCTTATCATCCATAAAAAATTAACACCATCGGAAGACAAAATCTTCCAATATCTCGCATCGTTATCTCACCCTATAGAAAAAAAAAATTCAACCGCTCTCACACACTCGAGCAATAAATCCATCAAGAGCCTAATCGATAAACAAATAGCCAAGTCACACCAACGTCCAAGTAAACACATCGAACGAAAAAAAAAAACGTGATATAGTTGCGCGGGTGGACATAACAAAACAATTATTATGACTCTCGCTCTCTCTCTCTCTCTCGCTCGGAGAAAAAAAAAGGTGTATTATAACAACGGCGCCTTATCTGCAAGTTGAGTCTGCGGCGCGCGCGAAGTCGTACGTCCGTTATCGCACGTCGATGATTTACAGCGAAAAAAGAAAACGGCGCCGCCTCACAGACCTTGCGGCACTTTTGATCCCTTATCGACGTACGTACACACACACACACGTACCTGTAATAAAAAAAAAGGTTTTTTTCTCTTTCTCGTCTAGGTATATATGACTCTCTCTTGATATACGTTTACAATGAATACGTCTCTCTCCCCTTTTTTTTATTGAAACATGCGGCAGATGGATTAAAAATCGATTTTTTCGCAATTGAAAAAGTATACGTATACATATCGCACACAATGGCATGAATTTCGCTCGCGGAATAAGGAAGTAGCGAAGTTTCTCACAGTCTCTCGATATAACGTATGCGTGTACAAATTGCAGCTCTCTCTCTCCCAATCCGAAATCGCTATTCCTTATACCGTTGCATCACGAAGAGAGAGAGACAGAGAGAGAGAGCTTCTGTTCGAAAATATTCGCGAACGTCGTCGTCGCGCACGTTGCATCTCTTACGAAACCCCCTATATATACTATACGAGGCTTTTATGTACGTCGTCGACGGGAATTTTTTTTTTTTTATCTATATAATCCCTGTAGACGAATGGAATTCCAGACTTGTTTTTATTTTTTATTTTTATTTTAGAACGACTTGATCGTGCGAACGGATATTTGGATCGCGTTTCGTAACTGTAAAAATATCGTTGTTACAGCCATTAAAAAAAAAAAGAAATTTATTCTCATCGGCTGTAACGCATTCGAAGGCAAAAAAAAAAAAACAATACAATTGACACAATTATCTTCCGCGAATAAGAGGGCACAATCTCTCAATCTGCCGAATCTCGGTCAATTATTTTAATTAGGCAGAAAGAGAGAACTACAAAACGATCCAATGAAAAAGAAAGAGAGGAGAGAAAAGTCGGCAGAGTAAAACACTCGACGTATATACGTTGATTTACGATCTCGTAATCGTTCTCTCGTATACTCAACTTCCGATCGAGGTCACGCAACAGCAGCAGCAGTAGCAACAGAGAACTCGTTTCCGCGTGGAGAAATAACGAACAATACTGTATACACACAGTCTCCCGTGCGACAACAACGACGACGACGACGATCCCGTATCGCCCAAATTGGACCTCTATACCGTCAATTCCCTTATTCAAGTGTCCGATCGTGAGACTGACGTCGCGCTTTACTTTTTGATGTTGAAGGTCGTTGCTGCTGCTGCTTGCGATGCACACACGTGGGGGAGATTTCGCGGTGCTGTTTTTTTTATTTGGTTGCGGTGAAGGACGTGTGCGAAACGATTGCGCATCCGAGATTAAATTCAATCAATCAATTTAAAAAAAAATCATTTATTTACCAAAAATTCACAGTTCAAATAAAACAATCAACCCGCCATATATAGAATTCACTATGGCGAAAAAAAAAACAATCCCCGAAACAATGATTCACCACACCCAATTAAAACTCCCACGCTTGCAAATCAAGATAACAAAAAAAAACTACAACACGCAGGGAATCCATCATGCGCGACGCATTAATTGCCTTCCGTGTGTAGTTAAAAACACGTCACGCCGAAACAATCCATTAAATTTTCGTTAGAATTGTATAACACGTTAAAACTCTCACCTGCTCACCTTTTTCACTCCCCCCTCTCTCTCTTTGTGTTTTTCAACCGCCGCACGCTGTACTGATTTACATATAAAACGCATATACGCGCGGTGCTTTTACGAGCGCTACTATATACGCGTTGTTTTCACCGCCGGCATAAATCACAAATTGATATCAAAAGTGCACACACAACGCACGTGCGCAACGAGAGAGCAGTTTTACAATGTTTTTTTTTCTTCTCTTTGATTGATCGCTAATGGCTTTTTAATATTTAATAATATAACGAGAGAGAGATGCGATGTTTCAATTTAATGATTGTTACTTTATATTTTACGATCTTTGGCAATGTGAAATTGCCGTGTATAAATAATTCGATGAATCAGTGAGAATCTCAAAGCGTTTTATAATAATCAAACAGCGGCTAATTAACTATTTTACAATTAGCCATAAATATCTGTCTTGACTTATCCACAAGGTTGAATTCTTAAATATAGCTCAAACAACAAAAAAGCCGCGCCGTTGATCTTTATCCTCTTTTCATTCTTATCTATATCACCACAATAAACACTAGAATCGGCGTCATATTTATATAATTTACCTAACGTGCGCACATATACATATACACATTCGCAAGAAAGCGATGATAAATCACTATAAGTAAGAAAGAAAAGCATGCTTTTTCCGTTGAAGAAAGAAAAGAAAAAAAAATCCATTCTCGTTTACCTGCTGCTGGCCGAAGCGAAGCCGAGCGTTAATAAACGATCCCCTAGATCAAAGTGTAGCAGACCGCTTGAGAGTTTTGACGGACAAATCGCCTTTCTGGCTTCGTATGTATTGCCCGTAATTACCCGCAGAAAAGAAGAACGGTTTATTGTATACATATACTTTTTACAGCGAGCGCGCTATATGAGACGTTTCTATTCGTTGGATATTATGTAAATGACGCGACAATCAAAACGGAAACTGTCCAATAAAAAAAAAAATAAAAAGCGAAATCTTATCGTTGCTGAAATCCGGTTTTTATATATATACAAAAGATGATAGAAAGAGAGAGACTTCCTGTCCCGCATCTATGAGTTGCGCGTATATTGCGATTAGTAGGGCACACATACACACAACAATTTTCGTACGATCAAGATCTCAGCTCTCTTGAGAAACGTATATATACAGCGAGCGCGGACAACAAAAAAGAGAGAGAGAGAGAGTAGAAGGGCCAGATGCATTTACGCGCGAGCAAGATGTAAAGCACCGATAGGGGCGAATGCTTGTTGTTGTACTAAAGTTGTCATGCCCTGTCCGCGACGTACACGTGAGCCCCTTGAATTTTATATATATTTCTCTTAATTCTCAGATTTAATTTTCCTGTATATAAAAGTATAAAGTACGCGCAACGAGCGAACGATTTATAACACTCGTCGTCAAAGAAGAAGTTCGAGAAGATGACATAGCCATTTCCACACATCGTCTAATGTACGATGAGTCACTATATATATAAAACGCGCAACGCCACAATCGGAAAGTACATTTTAATTTTCGCCGTGGCCGCGCACACTCTCGAAAATTACAGTCAATCAATCTCCATCCAGACTCCATTATAGACTTCACATTAATGGTATACCCAGCCATTACCCACATCGCTCGCAGAAGAAGATAAAAAAAAAATGTACATATCTTTTCTTTTATACAAGCTTGGGCAATCCGAGAGACATTATATTGTCAAGTACAAAACAGCGCGCCGGCACGGGGTAATTTCTGCGCTCGCCTAAGCAAAACGAATCGAATGAAATCGAATAAAAAGCAACATCTCCTTACTCGTTCGTTCGTATATATCCTCCCCCCCCTCTCTACCTTCTTTTTGCTCTCTGATGCTGCACGCCGCTTCTTCTTCTTCTTCTTCTTTACTTGCTGGAGATCAAAGCTTCGAGATCGCGATCTGCGCGAAGGACGAGAGAAAAGAGAGAGAGAGAGAGAGCCGTCTTGCGCGCTGCACACGTTCAATAGCCAATATAGAGGTACATACATACATACGGACTTTTCTATACACGTTTTTAATGCACAACGGCGGGAGAGAGACAGAGAACTTTATTTTTCCTTATATATCTATGTTATACGTACGTGTGTAGGTGGTTTACTTCTTTATAATCGTTAAAAATCGGATGGTGTATTCGTGTATCGATTAAGAGAGAGAGAATTCGGCGGATGTCGAAATCCTTAATAGCCGTATTACGGTTTTCGAATAACTTAAAAAAAAAAAGCGCGCTCGAGAGGTATAAATTTCGATTATCCGCGCGCGCGCGATCGCGGAGGAACAAAAAAAAAGAAAGACACGAAACAGGTAGAGACCTGTTGTGTTCTTTTTTTTTTCGGTTTCTTCTTCCGTGCTGATTTCGATAATCCGATTTCCTTTGCATATATCGATAATTTCGAATATATATCTTTACATTCGAAAAGATTATCGTAGAGCTATATAAAACCTTGATTTTTCTAATCACGATCAATATTATTATAGTTACCGAAAAAAAAAGTATTGAACGCACCGCCGTCGCGGCACCATGCTACGCATGTAAAATCGAAGAGCGGCTCTTCTTCGAAAGGAGATTCCAAGTCACTCGCGAGAGAGAGAGAGAGAGAGAGAGAACATTACAATACAAAGGAGGCCGAGGAAGGACGTAACGAATCGCCGCCGCGCGCTGCACCGTGTGGCGAAAAGAAAAGAAAGGAAAGAGAAAGAGAGAAGAGAGAGAAGGTGCTTACCCCACGTTCAGCCTGCAGCTGATCCTCGTGGCCCATGAAGTTGGGCATGGCGGTGAGGTTGTACCTGAGACCACGACAGAACGACACGTTTAGATTCTCGCACTTGGCATTGGAACCTTGGTGCCCGCCACCACCTCGACCGCTATTCCACGATCGCGTGCCGTTGATTAGCCCGAAGATTAGCAGTAGCTTGACGATCAACGACATCGTCGTTGACATCGTTTATGTACGAACGCACACTTGTTTAATCGATGATTGTGGATGACGATGATGATGAAATTTATTGCGGTGAGCTCGATGCCAATGTTTTGAACATCACGGCAGTGTTGTTTACGGTTTTGTTGCTGGAATGTCTTGATTTTTTTTTTTTCAAATAGAAATTCACTTTCAGCGGAAACTGTGAGTTAATTTTTTTGCACACACTCTGTCAGCTTTCAACAATCGCAGAATGTAACTGAACAAACTTTACAGGATAATCGTTATAAGAAGAAACATCACTCGATCGAAGCCGATCTCCAGTCAAAAAAACACTCAATTTTAAGTTTTGAAACTTTAATTCACTGTATCAATCTCAACGATGTTTAACGAACAATCAAACACTGTACTAGCAAACAACAAATCTCAACAAGCAAAACAAATGCGCGTGTTGAAGGCGCGCAGACGAAAGCTGCGGCCGCTCACCTCGGCAGTCGGGAAGGTACTGAACTAATGCCTTGCTCGCGCCACACTGATGTTCATGTCGGCTCTCCTCTTCTCTTCTTTCTCTCTCTTTCTCGTTCGCCGCCGCCGCCGCCGCCGTGCCTCGCGTATTTTTGATGCGCGCCGCCTTCGGGGAGAGAAAGGAAAGAAGAGCGAGCGAGCGGGGCAATGATGATGATGATGATGATGATGAAGGAGTAGAGGTGGGAAATGTGGTGCGCGTTGTTTATGCGATTTTGATTTGGATTTAAGAGCGTTATTATATAGACAGTGCCGCGCGAATTTTTTCATAAAAAAGTACTTGACGCTACTTGTCCGACTGCGACTGTTGTTGTTGTGTATGGTGCAGGTTCTTCTACTTCTTCTTCTTCTTTTTTCGGGTGATTGAAGTTGAGTGATTTCTTTATGAGAATTTTATTGATGGCGTATATATAGGCTTGCGGCTTGGCTCGGCAGTAATTATTCTATAAAAATCATCGTCTATATGGTAATACAGGCGAATGGTTGAAAGTTTTTTTTTATTGCGTCATGGGTTGAAATGTTTTGCAACGTTAAAAAATTGCACTACTTCGATCGTGGCGAACTACGATATTACAAGTCTATGCAACAAATTATCCATAAACACAAACCACCACCTTCATCTCATCCAAAACGAATTACAATTTAATACACAACGATCTCCAGTAAAATAATTAAATCGACATTTCTCTTCTTTTCAGCACCGAAACATTTGCGCACGCATTATACCAAGAAGAAAGGATCAAAAGTAAAAACTCAGTCGAAAAGAGAAGGTGCCCTATTATACACACGGTCGTCTAGAAAAAGACAGGAAAAACAATGCGAGCGACCGCGCTCGCCATATCCTCATAGGCAGGCAGGTATAAGGAACCTGAAGTTCTTCTTTTTTTTTCAACCGTATATATACGCGCGCTCTTTTATTGGCCCCTCCGCCTCTTCTTCTTCTTCTTCGTTTTTTTTTTCTCTACGCACCTATTATTTCCGAAAAAGAGAGTGCGAGACGAAATTTTGAGGCCCCTCCGCGCTCGCTTAATAATTAGGGGGGTCCCCATGTAAATCGCACTCGGCTCGGGCTCTCTCTCTCTCTCTCTCTCTCTCTCTCTCGTAATCTTGATTTCGAAATTGCGTGACGCATGTCGATCAGCCCATGCTGTGTAGTGGTAAAACCGTTAACGCTGTTATGCGTAAATTTTCGCTGCACGTGAAAGTTGTCGATTATCAGCGCTGATAAGGGATTTTCTTGTGTTTCTTTTTTCACGGGGAATTGATGTTCTGGCGGATAAGGTTAATGTATGCGTCGTTCGAATTCGACAGGGTATTACTTATTTCGTTATAAGTGATCGTGCGAAGAAAATGTGTCCCAAAATATCATCTTTAATTGATGTACATATGTCCTAATCTACAATGTAAATATTTTGATTAGAAAAAATCACTTGACTTCATGATATCTCAAGTAAATTAAACGGAAAAATAAGTGATTGTCGATTTGTCAACTTTAAATAAAAACATGTCCTCATAATATACACAATAAACACCAGCTACACGTGAATAATCACGGAAGTTAAGTTTGAATAACAAACAATTGCATTCCAGTCATACACACATAAGCATATATCTTCCAAGAAAGGCCACTAATAGTAGTAGTACAACACTAATTGCCTTTCAAATTTTTATCAAATGACCATGCATACAGCCGCCGTTGCATGTATTACGAAACGACAATTTCGCAAAAAAAAAAAAAAATAACTCGTATATACCTCCAAATGCAATTAAATTCTCCTGATATTCCATTCGGCATTTATGCGAACCGCTCTTATATAGATAGACACGTGCGGCCCGCGCGACTCGGATAATTTCCCATATACGCGAATAAATAGTATATATAGTCATGCAGCTGCACCGTTGATTTCGCGACGCTGCTGCTACTGTTGCGGTGTGACGAGACACAGAGAGAAAAAAAAATAATGGAATCTTCAAGCGACATCGCGAAATTACAATGAGACGGTTTGGTATGCGCGACATTAATCTTGGCTGTGTGTTGGTATAGGTATCGTAAGAGCTGTGTGCATTTATATCGTAGATGCCACTGCGAAGGGTTGCCCGAAATAGGAAACTTCGAGTGCTTTGTAGTGCCGAGGAGTTGAAGCTTCAGTTCGGTTTAATTCGCGAATTTCGCAATGTTCGTTGTAACTTTACCATGCTATAGACATTTAGATGCATAATGTTGAATCTTGTTGAAAAAAATAGTCCTTGCGTGCATCGGTATTGAGAGTATCGAAAAATCGATATTTTAATTTAGACGAGCATCGTTACGTACGAAACTGATAATGGAAAATAAATTGAAACATTCGGTAATGTATACTTTTTTTCTGAGCTAGTTTTTTTTTTCTTACGACACAGTCTAATTAAATAAAAAAGGCGGAAATTCCAATATTATAGTTCATATATTTGTACATTCATTGAAAGTACGATTAAATCACTTTATAATTGATCGTCAAACATAAAGCTGCATTGTTCAATTTCAATATATACATGCTCACTTGGCCGTCCTCTCACTCTCCATCCCTTCGCAAAACAAACAACTAATTGTAAATTCATATAATGGAGGCGCGCAAACACGCTGCCAAAGTTGACTGGCAGTAGCTATACATCACTGTGGAGATCCGTATACATTTCTCTGAGCAAATAAGCCGCCAAACATTATATACACGTATACACATACGCCCGGCTCTCTGCGCGAATATAGGACTCGCTGGGAAAAAGTAATACACGCTCATACACGGCAATTCGTAAAATTTCGTCTGATTACCCATCTGGCGTACACACTATACGTATTATGTATATATGTAGCGCGGGATCGAGTTGCCCATGCGGTAGCTGTACTTTTCTTTTTTTTTTTCGTCCGCGAGCGAACCTCTTTTGTATATAATTTCATTATGAGAGAAGAGGTCACAATAGTCGCTCAAGCTCTGTATTCAGCATCGTGCTTATATATATGTATATACCTCTCAGTCTCGACGAATAAATAATATAATGGGAGAAGGGAGACTAGAGTATACGCAAGTGGGCTCTAATAAATTCCATTACCATGCGCGCGGCTTTTGTAAAAAAAAAGTATGGTTTTTTTTTTTGCTGGTAGGCCACTCGATTTTGCCCGCGGCCTTCTTTCTCAATCGGAGAGGATCGAAGGGGCTTTTATACGTGCATGTCGGTTATGTGGCAGCAGCTCCTTCGTAGGAGATTTGGCTTGATGGCCAATTCGTTTACTATACGTATACTGCTGATGTGTTGCAGATTCTTTTTTTTTTTTTTGGACTTGGTTTAGTGAAGTATGCATACGATTATATGGACGGCGGATTCTTGAATATTATATGAGCTATTGAAATGCTTTTGACTTGGTGTAAAGGATGATGTTCTGATGATGAAACGTGCGAGGTTCGAGTGTTTATACTTAATTTAATTCATTGGCATAAATTTCTTGTAAAATATTACTTTTGAGCTTTAGGATGAAAATGAGATGAACTTTAGATGAAAATTCAGAATATATATATATTTATTTATTTATTTATATTTATTGTCGTACTTATTCAAGTTGAATTAATATTATCGATAATACTTATAATTTGGATGATATGCAGAAATCAATATTCTTGTAAAAATTATAATTATTATTTAACCGTATACGAGTAAATGTTATTGACATATGGCAAATTAGTCTGCAGTACTTAACATTAGCACGCATTAGCATAACGTATATGAGTTTGTAGGTCGCCACTGAAACATTTCAATTTAGTATACCCATGGCAAAACTGGAAGCAGCAACCGTGTTTTTGTCTTTATATGTTTATCGACTAAACCGAGGACTAAACTTCCTTTATTAACATAAACGCCATGGGTAATAATAGTTTCAATTTCAAAAATTACAGGCGACTGATGTCGTTATTAACAATGCAAGCGTTGCGAACCAATAGCGTGAAATATTTGATAGTTTGCATGACTAGCTTGTCCATATATCAAGTTTCCGAAACGAAATCTAAATTCGTGAAGTTATTTTACTCGATTTTGTGGTGGATTAATCTACTAAACAGTGTACTTTCGATGATTTTCTTTCTGGTCGCTATTCATTTCGATACTAATCCTACCACGGCTTTTACTAACGCAATAATAGAAGTTTCAACTATGCTTGAGAGAATAGTTATTTTGATTTGTTTCCGCTATCATCAGACACGAATAAAGGTATAATAGAAATTTATATAGCGCATGATCACTACTTTGTTTCTTTTTTTAAATGAATTTTTGTCGTCTAATCTCCATTCTATCAGATCTGATAATATAATCAATTGATTTTGCAGGTGCTGATGTCAATAGCAAACTATATGTTATCACTCAAAACAAAAGCTAAAATTTCTGACGACAAACGTCCAGTATTATTGATATTGCTACTATTATTGGCGTTTTATTTGGCGTCAATGATTTTATACATGCAATCAGGCGCGAAAAGTCATTTACTCGTTATAAAAACCGACTCTATCGTTCCAATTCCATCGAAATTCGCGAGAGTATTTATATTCTGCAATATTTTATTTTCTTGCGCTCATGCGCCGTGTATTATTATTAGCGACGTAGTCGTAGCCGTGCTAATTTACACAAATACTCTCCGATTGAATATCCTACAGTGGAATTTGAAAAATATAGCCAGTTATCGTCATTTGAAAATCTGTATAAAAAATCATCAAAGTATATTAAGGTGAGTTTAAAAATACCATTTTATAACGATCAGTTAATTGAACATTACTACTTCTATAAAAGGTCGATAAAAGAGACTAATACCGTCGTTAGTATCATCGCTGTGAAAACTATAATAGTCATTGTGGTTTCTAATTTATCCATTGGCGCTCAATTATTTGACGTAAATTTTTGTAAAATATACTGTGTTCTATGCCGCTTAATAAGACAAAAATATTTTAGCAAAAAATAATCAACTTTGACATACTGTACCGATTCACCTTAAGCGCCACGATACTGTTGAGAGTTTCTCTCTATGCTGTGAGTGGTGAACATATGCAAATAGCAGTGAGAGCAAATCTTTTTCAAATAAATTCGACGATACAATCATTTAACTTATTACAAATGAAATTTTTTACAGGCTGAAAGTGTCGAACACGAAATTTACGCCACGAAATGGTACAATGAAAATATTGATCGTATGAAAACAATACTTGTAATGATTCAAAAATGTCAGAAATTGCCAAAAATTAATTTTAGTATAATTTTACCGGATTTGAATAAAAGATATTTGACATTGGTAAATAATGAACAATTATTTCATGTAAATAGAAATACTGGTTTGAACTTCTTTTATATATAATTGGTTTTTTTTTAATCTCTACAGCTATTCAACTTTATGTATCCATACTTCGCAGCAATATACGCATTAGTGAATAAAAAATGAAAAAAAACAACGTTTTCGTGTGATTTTTATAAATATAGAAACGGTATAGTCTAAATAAAAATTGTATGGTTGAAAAAATATTAAAAAATCATTTTTTTCTTCATCATTCTATTTAAGAAATCAATATGAAAAATAAATAAAAATGTTCAAATGACGACATAAAAATATATACCCACGTATTTCTTATGATTTTCAGGTGCTGAACCTATTATAAGCGTGGATTCTATGCCTTATTATCATATCGTAAATATAATAATCCTCTTCATTACATATAGAAACAAATCTGCGAGTATATGAAGATGGGCTCGTTGAATTCGTTTAGAGCATTATATACTAATCGTCTGTTTGCTATATATGTACACAGATTATGACTCAAAATAAATGGTATTTATTGTATAAAAATTGAAGTAATTTAATATATTATAAGTCGAATTTTTATATAATAATATATTGTTTTATACATTATTTTTCGACTCTCAACCCTGGTTAAAGAAATCTCACAATATTGAACTTATAATGAAATATGGGTCGAATAATCGTTATGTGCAACAGAGAATGATTTACCGATGAATAACAAAATAAATATTCATGGCACACATAAATATGTAAACTTTACACAGCTGTTTTGTAATCATTAATTCAAGTTGAATGTTATATTCGCTTCATAGTTTTTTTTTTAATATCGAACATAATAACACCAGACTTACCTTTCCCGTTCTATATTATGATTTAGATAATATAATATATCAGAAAGCACTCATGTGAAGTAGCTGGTAGCATATTTTTTATTTAAAAGCGCGGAACCAATTATTCAGTTGATTAATCTGAATATTCAAGATCTTTCATCACAGTGTACATCTTCGCGGGAGTTCTGCTGTAAATATCAAGGAAAAATATGAATCAAAAATTTTCCGGGTTATTATTCATGGTTTACTTTTTCATTGTTTTTGCTGAAAGCAATGACATCGATAGTGTAAGTAAATCGTTATTTTTAACACCTTATATTGAAAGTGGAAGAATCGACGAGGGAAAAGAAAAAGCATTTGTTAAGTATCCGCAAATGAATAATACCAAGAGCTATACAGGGTATATAGTTATAAATAAAACGTATAATTCCAATATTTTCCTCTGGTATACTTCATGTGGCGAGTGTGTATGCCTCTAAAATATTTCAAAGTTTATTCTATCTTAAAAGCTCTCTTTCAATTTATGCACATCAAAGACATTCCCATATGAGATTACTCTAGCACGTTTTTCTAGCGATCCCCCCAAAAAATGTTACCTTTATTCACGTTTCCAGAGTAACCCGTAAAACGATCCACTGTTCTTATGAATGACTGGAGGCCCAGGCTATTCATCCTTACTTGGATTATTTAATGAGAACGGACCATTTTTTATGAGGGAAAATAAAACTTTAGAAATGCGAAAATATTCGTGGCATGTAAATCACAATTTCATCTATATTGACAACCCAGTAGGTGCAGGATACAGTTTTACTGAAAATGATTTGGACTACGTTACTTCTCAAGAGGAAGTTGGACGTGATGTTACCATAACAATGATTCAATTCTTGAAACTTTTTCCGGAGCTTCAGAAAAATGACTTTTACGTAACTGGAAAGTCTTATACTGAGAAATATGTACCTGCAATCTTGTATGCAATCAAGATGTACAATGAAAAAGCAGAATTGAAAATAAATTTAAAAGGGTAAACCGATTGGTAACGGATCCTATCAATCAACTGAGCTATCATGCCGATGAATGGTTTGGAATGGGTCTTTCGAACTCGAGCAAGCGTGATCACCTCAGAATAACAGAAGAAAGAATTCGACGCTTGATTACAAACAAAAAATACTACGAAGCTCGTCAACAACATCATTTCACTACAATTATTTGCAAAAGAAGGAACCCGTAGGATTATATGAACGTTACGTTAATTGGGCAACAATGCCCGATATTTGTTAAGTTCTGCATGTAGGAGCTTTAAATTTAATTCGCCATCGTCAACTGTAGAAGAATATTTAGTAGAAGATTTTTATAGATCAGCAGCATATTTTGTTGAAAATTTACTCGAAGATAACAGAGTTTTGATTTATCGTGGACGGTTAGATCTGTTGATTACTTATATTGTCACGAAAAAATTTATTGAAAGTTTGAATTGAAATGGCACTTCGGATTTCAAAGCAGCTTCGAAGAAACAGTGGCGAGTTGGAGGATATATTGCTAAATATTCGAAAAGTGTAAAAATTTAAACTTGGCACTTGTGAGGAACGGTACTGATTGGAAGTGTGGGATTTGATCGCTTGATTTACATAGCAACTCAGAATTTTTGAGAATTAAATATTATCAAAATATTTCAAAAGATCTTCTGCAAAATTTGCCAAATCGTTGTATGTTCCAACAATATTTGTATTCATGCGATTACAATTTAGTATGAAATTTTATCAGATAGACTGTGCTAAAACTTTCAAACCTCAATTTGATCAAGCCCCGCCTAGCGGAGATTCCGCGATTCACATTCTTACTGCTAAACAGATTTTCATTGATTTATCAATCAAATGCGTGTATACAAAATAAGTTATTTGAATCGAAACTGCCTCAAGACGTATACCTAAGTTACCAAAAGATTTCCTTTTTCATAATGTTTCATTTATTTTCTTACACATCTATACATACATTTATACAAACAAATACAAATGCAACCATATGACCCGGATATATTTGTTTTTAAAATCAACGAAAAAGAAAAAAAAAAGGGCAAGCAAAAGAGAGATAGTCTTGCTGCATTACGTGGAAAATCAAGGATCACACGACAATCAAAAAGCCGGAGAGAGAGAGACGAGAGAAGAGCCCGACATCTCATTCCCGTATAGCCCGCGAACAATGCACAAAAGAAGAGCAGGACGAGGACGACGACGACGACAAGTCGGAGTTAAAAGGAGCAAAACCAACAAGACGCGAAGCAAAATCTTCCTCTCTTTTCGTGGAACGCACATAATGGAAAGAGAGAGAGAGAGAGAGATGCGCGAATCCGTATACTTCAGCGATCAAGAGGAAGAGAAGAAAAGAAAAAAAAAACGATAGGCAGTCGGCTGCAGCATCGCGCGCGCGCGCGCAAGGTATATAACGGTACAAAGCGCGTAATTAGCACTTTTACGTGGCTGCTGTTGCTGCTGCTGCTAGTGGACGGTGTGTGCGCCGCGGGATCAAAGCGCCAAAGGGACGACGTCGTCCTGCGCAAGCAACCTGTCATGCCGGTTTTCTCTCTCTCTCTCTCCTTACTATTTCTCGCTCTCTTTTCTCTTTAGCGCTTTACTCTCCTCGCTTCTTTCTTTCACGGGTACACTTTTTTTTTTTCGTTCGTTCCGAGATGAAGCGGCTTTCATTATTTTTCAACTATATACAGAGTAGTAGCCTCTTGCAGAGTGTTTTTTTTGCTTTTTTTTTTTTTTTTTTTTTTTTTGCTCTCTCGCTGCTTCAAGCGCGCGCATTTCGTGTTTAATTCCGCGCGGTTAACAGGATTTTAGAATGAGCAATCTTACGGTGCAAAAAAAGGGCTTTTACGCTCTGTTTTTTTTTTCTTTTTGTTTGTCGTTCGCTTTCTGTATATACAAGAAAACCTTTCACTCCGGGTGTTTATTAGCCACGTTTAAACGGTAATACTTGCAGAGCTGATGGTTTTTCGTTTGTTGTAGCAGGATGTTTCAGTCATTAGTTTGTAATTGTTTCGTATTTCTACTGGATGGGATATTGTATATAGAGAACGAATGCTTCTATATCGTGAAGTTTCAAATGAATTAAATCAATTATAATGCTTAGCATGAAGATTTAATTATGCAATTGTTTTTACTGATATTAAAGATAATTGTGAAATCTCGTGAATTTCGGGATCACCGCTACGAGGAACTCGATTAATTTGTAGATTTGAAAGTTTTAGTACAGTCTATTTGATAAGATGAAAAAATAAGTCGTAAATGAACGATTATACAAATTGACTATATAAAGCTGTTTTTGATTTTTCTATACATGTTTGACAAAGCCAATTATCTATACACAAAATCAAATAGTATAAAACATCAAGATCCTATAATCTACGTGATTGCCATAATTATTTTTGAAGATAAAAGACGAATCAGAAGAAGATTGGCTTGTTTTCGCTCACTTTATAAACATCAAATAACTTGAAAAGGATCTCAAATTTCTTAATGAATTCTCGACTGATATAATTATTAATTTCAAACTACAACTCCCCACATAAAATCAGAATTCAAAGTCAATTCAATAAACGATACCCATTCAGTATCCTCATAAAAGTCAATTATAATCATTATACCCCGCAATCAAAAAAAAGTAAGCATACAAATTTCCAGCCTCACCCAAATACCAAAAACTTATTGAACCAGTTCAAAACAACCGCGGCAAGGAGAAAAAAAAGAAGAAGAAATTCAGCAAAAGTAAGCAATCCATGAAAGATGTATCCGCTTTAGCAGCCTCTCGATGTGCGCGCATTCTTTCTTTGACATTTCAGCGAAAATGCGCAAAGGGATCAATGCGAATGCGTGGTCGTCGGCTTCCTGCACCCTTATACATATAGAACAGAAGAAGAGTATGGGTCTCGAGAGAAAGAAGAAGAAAAAAAGCGATCGCCCAAGTAAAAACTCTTCGAAATCGTATGGCGGCCTTTCTATATATATTTTGTCGGGCCGATGGGCGTAACGAATCTATACGACGCGCTGTTGTATACAAAATAGGCACTAACCTTCGCCACCGATGATGATTTTTCTCTTCTCGAAAAAAAAAAAAAAAATGTGTCGGAAGACGATGAGTTTTTCCAAAGAGACTCTTTTCTTTTTCTCTCTCGAGTTTCTTTGATTGACTCCGGCGTTACGGGTTGTATATTGAGGGCTGATGACGTGTATATTTCTTAGGTCTATAATATCATTCGAATTATTGGGCTCCCGATTGAAGCGTGAAACCCTCTCCCAAAGGCAAATTTCTTTTCCGACGGTGGATCGAATTGGCGATCTATATGCCTTCGCTCATTATTGTCTCGAAATATCCGGAATGACTAATGTGTATAGGATTTTTCTTTGAATCTTTTTCTTCTTCCAATATAAAAAAAAGATACATCCGTTGAGATTCAAAGTCTCATAGGATTAATTTTCATTGTTATCTGCGAGCATCTTTAGAATATCATCGTCATTTTGTGTTTCATAAAATCGAACGGCAAAAAAAAAACTCTAAGAGCACAATAGTATAAAGAAGCTTGTTTAAATCGGATTAAGAAAAAGTTCGAGGCAAAAGAATATATCTCACCGAGAAATCTCTGAAAGAAAATCTTCTCATCGTTTACCACAGATCCTCTCGGTACAGTCGACCGAGTTTTGCACGAAAGAAAAACATCCAAAGCCCCCGAAGCGCACGTATATAATCCGGCCCTTTCGCTACCAAACAAAAAAAAAACACTCCATATCGAGAAAAACTCTCGAACCAAAAAATCAATCCATTTCTCAAGGCGAGCGCAAAACCGTATATATAT
>JAWWMK010008848.1:2973-26232 GCA_035047105.1 Galeopsomyia nigrocyanea
CCCCCCCCCCCCCCCCCCCCCCCCCCCCCCCCCCCCCCCCCCCCCCCCCCCCCCCCCCCCCCCCAAAAAAAGGCTCGTCCGCGCGAGCGGCGGCTACACGTCGTGTCCCCCGCTGCGAGACACTCGTAATGACCAGCTCGATCTTATCAGGGCCAAGCGCGAGCTTCGCCCATTGTACACACTTATCTCTCTCGGCAGCAGCAGCACCACCACCACCACCACCACCACCACCACCACCGCGAACCTTCTCTTGCCTTCCTTTATATAAAATAAATCTATCTCTATCTGACTCGAACGAAAGAGAGAGAGAGAGAGAGAGAGAGAGAGAGAGAGAAAGAGAGAAACTTCGACGAGCGAAAGAGAGAGGATTTCTGTCTGTACAAACTGTCCGACTGCGAAGACTCTGCTGTGTGTCCTTTATCATCGCCAATGCATCTCTTCCCTTTTTCTGCGCGCAACACGACGGCGACGCGGCCAGTTGTCAACGCGGCTTATATGCTCACTCTCTCTGATCTGACTCGCGGCAGCCGCGTGCACCGCTCGCGCGGGACCAAACCGATGTATTTTTGGTCAATGCTTTTTAAGCTGATTACCTACCTGTCGACGGGTTTTCGCTTTAATGTTTCGCGTGTCAATGTTTTATTTTCTTCTTCTTCTTCTTCTTCTTCTTGTTTCAACACTGCCGTGCAATCGTCATTTTCGAGATCAATGTTATCCTGCCTGCACCTTCGTGGTAATCTCAAATACATGCATTCCTTGGCGCGTAAATACGAGTCAGATTCTGCGAACGTTAAAAAAAAAAAATTGATGTATATTCAAAGGAGGCCCGAACGAACATTTATAATCCCATGTATTTTTTTTGACGAGCGCGTAAGTTATTACTTTTATTTCGAGTTTGCGTATTGAATGAAAAAGCCATTCGAAAGAGAGAGAGAGAGAGAGGGAAAAAAGTCAATACGCAAAATTTATCTGTGAAAGAGTCGCCGCGAAAAAAAATATAGAGCGCAAATGACGGCCGGAAAAGCGTGACGAAAAAAAAAATGCGGCGCCATCAATACTGATCAAGTCACAAATCCACGTCACATGCCGCGACGAGAGAGAAAGAGAGCGACTCGATACACATAAATATTCTTGCCACACTGCGAGAGAGAGAGAGAGAGAGTGCAAATCCAATATTCGCAGCGTCGAAAAAAAAATAAAACGAGAAAATAAATGACTTACTCGCTAAACGCTGCTAACAAGTGGTGTGTGTGTGTATTTGCAACTCACTCCTTTGTGCCTCGAGTGCGTATTAATAATAAGCATATAAGCAGCAACTAAATGATAACAACAATTAGTCGTTGCTCGAATATAACTGGAGGTTATTGAAAGAGAAAGCTCTTTCTCCATTGTAATTGGGCATTACCGTGCGATGCAGCATCTCTCCGAACGTCGAGTATCTCTGCTGCGTCAGCGAGAGAAGATTAACGAAATGAACGGACAATGGCTCAACTTATTTACTTGTGCAACTGCGTCTCTCTTACCTTCTCTCTCTCGTCTCGTTTGGATTTTTTTTTGTTCTCGCGGCCTTTTTGTTCGTTTGCTCCGCGGCTAAAAATAGGTACTCGCGCGCGAGATGCTTTAATGGGGAGCGTCAACTACCGTTGTGCTCCTTTTTGACGAGTGGAATGCTCATTGTTGTTGAATTTGACGGTACCTGGTGATTATTTTTTTTTCTCTTTTTTTTCATTCAATTTGAATTACTTCGAGGTTGTTGACTTTCAGGTGACAGCTAGATTTTTGGCTATTAGTTAGATAAACATTGTTTTTAACGGTACTCCTGGGATTTGGTTTCAGTATATTCCATTGAATAGCTTGATATTGTAACCGTCCCAGTTCAACCATATAGGCGTGACAACGCATTTGTAATATCGTGTATTACAAAGGCAAACTCACGCTTTTTTTTTGTTTGTTAAAAAGACATCTGAATGATACAAATAGCTTAGAAATCATGCTACTTGAGGTTCGTTTTGACAATAGATCGATGGGAAAACATTCGTACACACAGCGAGTAAATTATTACCCGCATGTTGTAGCATCAAAGACACCACCGAAAGGGAAAAAAAAAGAAAATCGGAAAATAGGCCAATCGCAGTTGGGTGCATCTCCGAAACATATATAAAGAGCGTTGAACTCTCGTCGGATGATATAACGTATATACACGTCGGAAAAGTCGCGCGTCATGCTGTATATAGGGTTGGAAACCCTTTTGAAAGACGAGCGAGTAGCTTGTTTGCTCCATTACCCGACGATACTTGTCTCGTATATATATAAGCGAAACTTGATATTTGACGTTTACTGGCAATACATATACCACCCTCGAGTTGGTAAAATTCAACGCTCAATAAATCGACGCGCATCACGAGAAAAGGAAATAAAAATACTCAGCAAAGCCGAGGTATTTCGTTGAAAAGTCTAACTAGACTGGAAATTAACGTCAGGCAGACAAGTTACGACAGCTCATAAGCCCTCGCTTGCAATAAGATCGTAATTCACACGTAATAATTAGGGTCCAGCCAGGCAGCAGCAGCAGCAGCAGCAGCAGAGCGGTTGGGCGAAGTTGGCTTCTCTTCGGGCGCTTTGCCAAAAGACTGCGTCTGTCGTTTTAATTTGCCGCGTCACGCGGTGGTGGTGGTGTGCAGTATCCGCGCGCACGCGCGATATCTTTCCATCTCTCGCTCGCTCGCTCGCTCTCTCGCTTGCTTGCGCATGAATCATCGTATCTCTCTCCCTCTATCTGCCGAGCGGCCGCGTACTCTATTGTTCCTGATAAATATTCAAGAGCCAGCTTCGTGTACTGGACGATGTTAAAGCCCCGAGTGCGAGCGAGAGAAGAGGGATGTGCCATTTGAAACGTCGCTAATCCACTTAGATTCGCGAGCTGCACGTCAGCTGACGTGAAAGAGAGCGTACTATGTGTGTGTGTGTGTGTGTGTGTGTATGTATACTATATGTGTGCCAGTCGCCTGCCTGCCTGCCACATATTTTTTCATCCCTGTCCCAGCTGCCAATTGAAATTCCCTTTACGAAATATTTATTGCCCTTTTCTGGCTTTATTTTTGCGCGCGGAGCTTGGATTACTGCACTACGGTGTACATTGAACTAGCGCGCTTCATATTCTGCGAGTAGGAAAAAAAATGATTTGGATTGAGATAAATTTGTCAATTGAGAATATGCGTGAATTATGATTTTTTGGGGTTTTCGCGCAAACGTGATTTATTTCAATCAGTTGTTTGATAAATTATGCTACGAGTGATTAGAATATTAATATTCGATCATTTCGCTCCAGTGCTGCATGACTTTTTTTTCTATTATTCATATTCACATTTGACACGTCGAACGAGGATTTTTTTTATGTTGCTTCGTATGAAAAAAAAAAAATTTTTTTTTTGGCGCGTAAAAAAATATACGAGTATCGGCAAAACCATAAATCACGCGTTTCGAGAACTCCAACAAACAAGGATGCATAACGTGGAGAGTGCGAGGTAAAATTTATGTCGCCGAAAAAAAAAGAAAAAAGATTGGCCCGCGGCTACACGAGCAATCAGTACTCTTTCATCCCTCATCGGCATATACAACTTGAAATTTAAAGAAAAATCCATTCCTCCTCCTCGTACGTAATCCTCGATTGAAAACTATCTCAAATCGTTAGCGATTCTCCTCCTTCTCTCGCAGAGAAAAAAAAAGAGAACAACGTGTGTCTGAAGGAGGGCAACAAAGGGACAAATCCGGTAAATCCCATATTTCTTTTTTCATTAGCCCTTGATCCGCTCGCATTTACGCGCGGCGAATAAAGAAGCCTCAAATGTATCTCAAATCTCGGCCCGATAAATCTAAGCCGCGTGTCCTATGACAAAGCAACCCTTTTTTTATTCTCCGTGTGTATGTGTGTGTTTGTTGGCCCAGGTGCTTGGGAACTCACTGCTCCGTGAAAACGCGTTCACCCTCTCTCTGCCTTATATGCTATATTTTTTTGTCGGTGTGTGCACCTAAGAGAGGGAAATTTTATAGCCGGAGGGAGCGAAGATAGCGAAATTTGAAAAAGTCTGGAGAGAAAGCAGTGTCTTGAGAAGTCGCTGCTGGAGGTGTATAACTGAATCGTGATTTATCGGAAGGGCTGTAATGGAGACCGAGGGATGCTGCTATGGTTATTCCTTTCTCTCTCTCTCTTCTTGTTTCTCTCGGCTGTGATCTGCTATCTGAAATAGATTTGGTTTATTGTAATGACTTTTTTCTATGGCACAATTACAGCGATATATGTATTATACTTTTTATCTTGGCAAGCGTATAAATCTTTGGGCGTTCTGAAAAACTTGAGCACGAGTTATGGGTAAACGACTATGGGCTTTTCGCTGGTTTACTTGTATTTTTTTATGACGCGACGTACGCGGCTGTAATTTCAATAAAAATTAATAATGTTAGTGGCAAAGTTTTAAACGTAGTTAAAGTTCAATTTAGATGCACGTACACGCGTGTTTTACGATTTACTCCAAAACTTGATTGATGTCTTCGCAAAGTAATTCCATAAAAAAAAATTATTAGAAGACGTAATATTTCGTCGAAATAAAATTCTCTGATGAAAACATCCCCGCTATTTTTTTTCATTTCGAGATGAAAGGCAATTTCGCCAACATCCTCTCCTTTTTTTTCTGCTACAAAACGAGTAAAGAGTGCGCACACACGAATTGATACTCCGCACATAGAACAAAAAAAAAGCTTACACCACGAGAAAAATCCGCGCGCGCGCGCGAAACATTTCCGCAGTCGAAAAATCCTCGTATCGTTGCGGCGAAAAAAGCAAGACGAGTCAGCGAAAAAATGCCATCGACAACACCTCTCTCACTCTCTCGCTCTCGATCTCGCGTGAACAAATCGCGCAGAGCAACGCGTCTTTTGCGCAGAAACAGAGAGAGAGAGAAAGCCCCATACAAGTTCGCGCGCGGACGCAAGCTAGAGAAGGGTGCCTTGCATTACCACATACGAGACGATTTCCGCGCGTCACGGGGCGTATATCACGTCGTCGAAGACGACGAAATTTCGCTCGGCGCTGCAATCTATAAAAACCGCTCAGCCGCGAATTTTTACGGTGAACTAATATCTCCGTATAATCCCCCCGTTTGTGTGCTCTGCGTAGACAAGGGTGATGCTATTTATTTTTCCAATTCCAGAGAGAGAAAGAGAAAAAAAAGAGGAAGGATATTCCCCTATGGGGTTTTCGCGCAAACGTGATTTATTTCAATCAGTGCAATTACCGCGCTAATGCCCGTCCGATTTATCCGATGCTCGGCCAACTCTACACGTCGTGGGCGTCGACGTCGTCGTCCTATACGTCGTACTACTGCTGCTGTCGCGAGCGCGCAGCACGATGGGCTTTAGGCGGGATAAGGCGCTCTGCAAATGTTTGCGTAAATCCGAAGGGGAATGACATTACTCGGGAGCTCAATGTGTTGTTGTTTCCCGGCTATACTTCGCCTTATCGACGAGTCTGTATACATACTATTATAATGTCCGTGATACTTCGATGCTGGTTTGCTTCGACGGGGTCTATTCGTAGCTTCTAAAGCGGGAATTGAGCATTGGATAGACTTGTTTTCATGTGAGGACATCAAATGTACAGATTGATTAAAAAGAAGTTAATTGTATTCCAAAATTGTAAGTAAACATAGATATACCTCTTTGTAGATGTCTTTTTAGCGATTTAAAATTTTTAGAAGATTGTTTAAGTAACCTTGTTAGATAAAAAAACAGCCTATAATTTTTCTGACCAAACTTGTTGGTCGCACAAAAGCCAGCCGCGAGCACGTAATTGCAGTGTTTTCAGTACAAGCGCGCAGAACTAGCCGCAGGCTTAGCCATTCAGCAACTCGTTTGATGAAGCTCAACTCGCTCGGCTCTCGCGTGGGCTTAATTATTTCAAAAACGTGTACGTGTGCCACACAGCACACACACAGACAGAAAAATAGAAGCAGAAGCAGCAGCTTCTCTCCCCCCGTGGCACTTTCGAAAGCTCGCTCGCACATTCTATGGCTTCCTTTCGTTTCCGACAATTAATTAGAGCGAACGCGTGGTGCGAGTTTCGCGGGTCTAAAAACATCATGTGGCGCGGCTAAAGCTTCCCCTAGATATACATATACGTATACTCGCGAGTGTGCGCGCACGCAAAACGAAAAGTCAAAGTAGGTTATTACCATTCCCAAGCAAACGCAAGGCATTTCGAATTTCCGTCTCTCTTTCTCTCTCTCGGCTTTTACGACAGCCAATTACAGATCAATGACCAGCAAGGAAGCAGCAGCTCATTCCAGGCGCGAAAGAACAAGAGAAAGAGAGAGAGAGAGAGAAAAAAAAAATCTCTCGTTCGCGCGAGTAAAAGCATTCTTCTTCCTGCTCTCGCTCGCCGACTGTACATAGGAAAAGAGGCTTTCGAAGGTGTGTAACGTTAACGACTTTTAAAGCCTTTCGCTTTCCGGCCATTATAATCGCTCGCAAATAACGCACCACGGCGCTCGGCGGCTGCGTTAACAGTTGCATTTACGAGCCCGTAGAATGTATATATATACGCGCGCGAGTAGCGAGTAGTATAGGTACAACGATGTTGTATGCGCGCGGATTTTACAAGTAGAAAGACGGCGACGATGGCTACGCTCGAGATAAAGCTCGATCTTTTGCCGAATCTTCGGGACATCTTTTTATATACTTTGTGACCACCAACTGCGCACGGAGCGCGCGCTCGCCGATCTTGAAATAAAATCGCGCTCGCGCGCGTGAGTGCAGAGGCTTTAACCTCTTCTTCGAAAAACGAGGGATAGGTCCCTCTTGTGTGTGACAAAGTGCAGCAGATAACGGGGACCCCAACAATGGCCTTTTTCTCTTATATACTTAAGCAGGCATATACAAGGGTTATATAGAGTTGCCAGACGGAAAGCCGAGCACCTGGTTTTATATATGTCTATACCTATACGGGAGAGGCAGCATGACGAGACAGTTGAGGACAAACTTTTACGAGAATGCTCGCATTAGGGGGATTACAGGATATTCTTGGGAGATTAGATCTGCCTGATATGGAAAATTATACGTTCGACATTCGAAAATCCTCCGGGGCACATATGTGTATACGCGTGTGCAGGCGATCGTTTGGAATTTCCGATCTTGTCAATCATTGTCATGTGCATAGCGAGCATGTGCTTTGATGTTGACGAAAATTCTTCTTTTTTTATGTAAATAGTCGAGGGGAAAATATCGTACTCTATAAGCTGGACTGTCGATTGTCGGATAATCCAAGCGAGATACGATAATTCAAAAGGCCTGAGCAGCAGCAGCGTCAAGCTTGCAAGCCCAATAATTTTCACATTACACAGCATTATATAACGTCGCGGCCATGCAGTCCTTATTCATCGAAATCGAAAGTCCACGAGCACCGCTTCACCTGCCTGCGAGCAAATCTCAACAGCAGCATCCGCACAGTATACAGTAGAAGAAGAAGAAGAAGAAGAAGAAGAAGAAGAAGAAGAAGAAGAAGAAGAAGTAGTAGTAGTAAAGCCTGCGCGCGATATCATCTACTACTTGCCCCGGCTGCGCGGAGAGACGTATACTCCTACTGCGAGAGAGAGACGCTCTCTCTCTCTCTCTCTCTCTCTCTCGCGTGTAATACACCACAGGCTACACGCGCTCTCTGTCGCCGATAGCACAATTATTCTACATACGAATTTACATGCGCCGGGGATGTAGAGGAGAGAAAAGCGACGCGAGAGAGATCACGCCGCGCCGCGTTGCGGCTTAAAGCTGCGCCTGCGAATCGCTCTCGGAAATCGCCGAGACGTTCTTTTTTTTTTTTTTTTTTTTTTTTGACCGAGGCACGAGAGCGGAAATTGCGGCTATCTCTGGCGGAAAAACCAAGTGTCTCGTGAGCTTGTCGCCGATTTTTTGTTGCTTTACGAGCGAGAGAAAGGGAGAGTATGTTACATAAGTGGCTTTCGTGTAGTTTTCGAATGACACGCGCGCGTATGTTTCGAATTATCTAATCGACGAGTAGAATTTCTTGTCAATAAAATTAAAATTATATTATTATGTATTGGGCTTGTCCATTTAAATAAACAAAACGAAACAAAACAATTTTTTTTTTTTGCGAGACATGGTTGTATAAAGTCCGATTTACGTTGGAACGGTCGTACATCTTGTCGAAAGATTTGTCGTCGACTGTGAACAAACGAAAAAACAACTCCGAAATTCAGGCAACGAAAACGAAAAAAAAAGCAGCCTGTCGACGCGAATTCCACGGAATCCAAGCAAAGTATGATGAATAATGTACGTACATTTGTTCAAAGCGAATGATGGCATGTTCGACGTCAAGTCTTGGCTTGCACACCGCGCGAGCCAGAGAGCAAAAATGAATTCATGACATCACGGCGAAGGAAAGAGCGCGGTGCTATCGGAAGCCGAACATCTACAAGAAATCGAAGCGAGGAGAGTCTGTCAGTGATTCTCTGCGACAAAAAAAAAAAGAAGAAGTCTGCCGAAAACTCTTACGAATGCATCGTTCGCGAACGAACAAAACGACGACGACAACGACGACGAAGGGAGAAAAAAAGAAAAAAAAGTCATCGCGGCATGCAAGCAGGAGAAACGAATTTCAGTGGTGAACAACACACAGAGTGCACTGACGAGTTGCTTGTAACTTATCGAAGCGGCAGCCCAAGCAGCATCCTCCTCCGTCGTCGTCGTCGTCGTCGTCGTCGTCGCAGGTGGTATGAGAGAGAGAGAGAGGCCAAGCGCTCGCGCGCGACTCTTATCATCATCCCAAGCACGCGGACTTTATGCATGCGCCGACTCTACTCTCTCTCTCTCCCTCTCTCGCAGATGGCATAATATTAAGATATGTGCGCGTGCATGCAAATATGATAATGGAGCGGGGCTTGTACGACTCGCTGCTGCTTCTGCTGCAGCCACTGGCATAGTCGCTAGTCGTCAAGCACATATAGCCGCTCTGTGCTGATATAAACTCCAAGCGCAAGAGAGAAAGAGGAGGCACGTCTCGTTTTTGCGCAACCCGGGGAGTCCTTTTTCTTATCGCTAACTCGATTCTCCTGCCGCTGCATTAAGTTTTCGTCGAGTTATGTGTTTTTTGCTCCGACAATTCGTCCTTTTTTTTTTCTTCCTCGTCTTCTTCTTCTTCTTCTTTGTTTCTGTTATTATTGAGATGGATCGTTTCACTCGCTCAATCGCGCGCGCGGATGTACTTCATTTTTTTCCGTGGCTAAGATTTTGCGATTGGTGATGTACCACCGCGAGGAATTTCAAATTGAAATTAATGGATTTTTAACAACCCCACGATCGTCTATAGATATTTTCTCGACGGGAACAAATAGTTATTGAGGTAAGAAAGGAAGAAAAAAAAAAAGAGGAGTCGCTTCAATTACCAGTATTTCTTTTTGTCCGCGATGTACACGCACAGAAGAAAGGAATGTCCGTCGGTTAAAAAGATTCGCTCGCTGAAAAGAATCTAAGCTCCCGTATAAAATCGCCGAGTTGGGAGTCACATCTATGATGTAACGATGCAACGAATCAATCCTCCTCGGGGAGATGCGTTCTTCTTTTTTTTTCCTTTTTGCTTCTTCTTCTTCTTCTTCTTCTCTCCGGAACGAGCATCGCCATTTCTCATCCTCGTCGTCGTCCTCGTCGTCGAAGGAAAAACTTCAGGTTTCTCGAAAGAAATCCATTCCCGTATTCCCAATCAAAGTTCTCTTTGCGGAAGCTGCGCTGTCTACCCCCCTCGCCCCAATGGAATTCAGCGAGCAACCTCGGCAACTATATATATACGCACACATACACGCACACTCGGCTCTAATAACACGCGTATGCAAAAAGGACAATTACAAAGCTAATAGAAGCAGCAGAGCGACGTCAAGTATCTCGGAAGCAAAGACACACGAGAGACTGATTGGGACATCAGCGAAACGTTCATTTCTCCTTTTATATTTTCCTTCGAGTGCGCTCCACTTGACGTATATGGATAATCCCGCGAAGCCGAGTTACGAAACTTGGACGCATTGTCGAATAGCGACAATTAGCGGAAACTCGGCTGTCGAGTCCTTACATCGGCTTTGCTGTCCATTGCAATCTGCGGCGAACTCGCGAGTTGCGCCTCTATACAACGTCGTCTTCTGGCTGTGCCAGCTCTTTAATTAGCCATTGTGGTCGCTGCTTCTTGGAGCTGCTGTGGCGTATTTCACGGCTGAGCGCGCGTTTTAGCATGCAGGGGTGCACAGAGCAGCAGCAGCAGCAGCAATAGCAGCAGCAGTGTTTAGAGCAGTAGAGAAGAGGTAATCTGAGCGGAAAACTCGGTAGCGCGGACGTGGGGGGTTGGGGAAACGTGGCGATGTAGGTAATGGCTGCACGCGAATTACGTGAATGTCTCCATTGGCACCTGCATCACATCACGCCCTGGTAATTGGACTCTTCATTCCTTTCGCGGGCGTTCTTCCTTCTCCGAGGAATTCGCACCAAATATAGCGAGCCGAGCGACGAGATATTTTTGCTGCCGCCCGAGGGGGTTTAATTAATTAACGAGCATTCCTCAAATCATCACGCGCTTCCCAACCACATTAGGATGTAGCTTGCAGCTGAGTAGTATTTAGCTCGGAGGCTTGCTAAGCTTCGTCTCTCTCTCTCTCTCTCTCGCTCTCGCTCTCTTGAGTGCTTTGTGCTTGCAAGCGACGACCTACGCTGCACCGTGCAGTTAATTCCGCGTGTTTTGGCGGCTCTCTCCGACTAATTTCGGAGAATGGCGAACAAATTACAGCGCCGAGCGCTTAAGAGCTATTTCCGGACTACACACACGCACATAGAATATGCAGTTGTGGCTTGTTATTGTTGTTATTTTTTGGCGGGGGAGGCAGAGACCGAGAGAGAATGCTTATGATTTAGCGTTGTGGATTACGCGCGAAAGAGAGAGAGAGAGAGACAGTCTTTCTCTTTTGGAAATGTCACGGTTGAGGAGCTTTATTTATACGCTTTCTCTGGCTTACGAGAACTACTGTACGTTGGAAATAAGTTGGATTGTAGTGCTTGCTTATTTTAGATTTACAGACGTCTCGCGGCTTAAAATATTTGACGGTCATGTAACGAGTTAGACTTGTGGAAAATATTATACTCGTGTCTCTCTCTCTCTCACACACACATGGAGGTCTGAGTTATTTCGAAGGAGAATAAAATTAATGGATTGTCAACTCTTTTCCTTTTTTATGTGGATGATTGTTCGTCACGAAAATATCGAAAATTGATGCACGATCGCTCCGCAATTCAACGCAGTCAGCTGCCGCGCCAAATGAAATTGCAGCTCTCGGGACACGACCAAGCAGCAGTACCGACACGAAGTTTAATCGAATAAACTACCCCGCCAAATAACACGCACGCGCGCGATCTTTCGCGCCATCGAAACTTGTTAAAAAAAACGAGCGCGAGACAGAGAGTATAAACTCGCGCGTTTTTTTTTGTCGCACATTGAATATTCGCGCGAGTGACTGGCGTGCACGTATTCAGTATACGCCCATTGATCGTCGTCGTCGAATATGTGTTCGCAGCACTATACGGGGGCAGGTGTTGTAAAACACGTCGAAACGTAAAATTGCACGGTATTACGGCAAAAGCGTCAGGGCGACAATGATAGGTGTCTGCAAGCTTTACCTCTTTTATTTTTATTTTTTTTTTTTCGCAGCTGTAACCATCCTCTCCTTTTTTTGTTCCCGTTGCACCGAGAGCGAGAATCGCAGCGTGTAATTCTTCTCTAATTCGCAGTGAGAGTGGAGGGACGATTAAGCTTCCCCGCGCGATATTGCGAATTCAATGACGCAATTTGGTTTGGCCTTAAATAACATTCTCGTTAGTTAGAGCCTGCAGCAGCGCGGCCAAATGGCAAGCGAGCTCTATACCGATTTTATTAGCGCTACACTGCTGCATGCAGCAGTGTAATCATTCGGTCAGTTTATATTGCGGCCCATCGAGCGAGAAATTAATTGCGCGCAAATTATCGATTATCGATGATCGCGCTGGCTATTTCTATTCGTCAACGCTTTTGCCGCCGCATTGATTTCCATTATTTATTCGCGCGATGCACGCGGACAAACGTGCGATTCGGCGCTTGAGTTGCGCACCCCATTTAACACCGGAAAATTTCGTAATAATGGACAAATAATTACCCAACGATTTTTTTTTTGTCTCGTGGCCTTTCACACACTGACGGTTCAGCTGGACGATATTCCGATTGTTTGCGTAATGGAATATAGCTCTCAGCACCGGGCACGCCGATTATATTTTCGCGTGTGCGTGCTGGTCTTTTGTGTATATATACGCGAGCGAGCGCTGATATTTTCATTGACCAACGTTTTTGCTGCTCTGTAAAATTTTATGTATTTTCAAGTGCGCGCAAGTGAGACTGAGAGTACAATACTGTCATTATTTGACCGCGCGCATTTTGCCTGATGTTTCAATGCATTTTCATGGGCCGCCAAAGTGCCTCGTTAAAATTTAAAGGCGTTAAGTAGACAGTTACACTTATACCACTGCACCTTTCAATTTATTACACTGTTGAACAAGCGAAGTTAGTCGACAACACAGAGAAAAGTCTCAAGCCTCGTAAAAAGAGCAATGCAAATGCAAGTTGATCGGACATACTAACTTTACCGTCGACAATTTAACTCACTTGTTTCGACTTACTTAGCAATTTCCCAACATAACTTTTCTTTTGGCATTCGTCTCATTTCGGGAGTTTCATTCTTCATCTGCGATACGTATAGGCTATACATTACGTTAATGCCACGCCCTACGCAAAAAAATTAACTATGTACATGACAATCAATCATACAACTCCAGAATAAACCAGTCACACAGCAGATAATCTCGTCGGCCAAACGATATCTACTTTTTTTTTATTCACAGAGCTCAGCACAACTATATAACAAATGTAGGACTTGTCGCGACGCTTCAGCGTCGTCGTCGTCGTTTGTCACTCTAATTAATGTTTGGCATTCGACGTAAACACGATTAAAACGACTGCTCCATAACTCATATATATACTCGGACCTCGAATCCTCGCTCCCCCCATTGTCATCGATATTAACATATCGCCTAAAAATCTCGTTTCGCTGGGATATTATTAGGGTTCTTATACGTGTATTTGTTCCTCTCGTGTGTTTATAGATCCCTGTTTTTTTCCCTCGTGCTTGGCATAAAAGATACACATAGGTATGTACCGGGCGACTCTTCCCATACACACACACACAAGCGCGCGCGCTTGCGGCGAACCTCAAATGCGATTGTAGAATCGAAATTTAAAGCGGTCTCTCATGTGGCGCGGGTGGGATTTTTCGATTCGGACAATAACCAATGCAGTTTTTTTTTCTTTCTTTCTCTCTCGCGTTGAATTTATAATGACGCGCGCGACACAATTTACCATTCGGGTATTTCCGCGGGCTTTTAATTAACGGCAATATACGTGCGGCTATATCATTGTTTTCTCGAGCAGAAAGAGAAAAAAATCATTGAGAGAGAGAGAGAGAGAGAGAGAGAGAGAGAGAGCAAATTAAATTGATCTTCCTTCTGTTTTTTTTTGTTGTCGTTGTTGTCGATTTACATCGACTCGAGTCGAAATCGTCGCATAATTGCACGAATTAGCCGTTGCGCGTGTGTGGCAGTGCGAGGGGTTTTTGCGTTGGTTAATGTATGTATATGAGGAATGCCCGAACGTTTTTTTTTTTCGACGGAGGCCAAAGAGCCAAAGTCGGGAAGCGGCGAAGGGGTCCATGGTTAATTAACGATCGAATTGATCGTCCTTTAAGAGCTTGACGCACGTCGTCGACTGGCGTTATTTATGCGCTCGCTGCCCCCAAAATTGCGGCTAGCAAAAAGCCCGCGACCAAAAGCCGCTCGACGATAAATTAGGGACCAAGAGAGAGAAAGAGAAAAGAGAGAATGTGTTGATGTGACTGCCGCTACTGCTCGTGCTGTGGCATTTTCGGCGAGCGCGCGCTGCGATTCTCTCCGACAAACGCGCGTATGTGTGATCCACTTCCCACGGAATGGCCGAAAAATAGCTTTAAGTCCAGATATAGTATATATACGCGATTGATCTCTTGCGCTCGTCAAGTTTCTCGCGTGCTTTCATATTTCGCTGGAATTTTAATGGATAGTCGTGGCGCGTAACACAATGGACGGAGATCGAGGAAAAAAGAAACGAAGAAGACTTTCGAGAGCGAAGTCAGAAGAGCTAAAAAAAAGGGTGGCATAGCTGTTAATTTAATTAAATTTTTAATGCTGTAGCTGCCGCTAAAAAGACGAGAAACATTCCATTCTCGAAGTTGAAGAAAAAAAAACTAATTTGAAATTGATACTTGCAGACGCGAGTGATCGCGTTGAATTAAATATACTTGGAGTAATACTTCGGAGAACAGCATAAAGCTCGGAAAAATGACATCTTGCATGATACGTTTTATTTATTGATAAACGCAGACTTTTACACACGTTAATAAAACATGTGTAACCTTGTTTTATCTCATCATCAATTTTTCATAATACACGTAATATAAACTGTCCGAACAACAAGTTGATAAAATATTCAAGTCACACCGCGACACCAACAAAGAAAAAATTGAATAACCCCTAATTCAAAATGCGACAAAGAGCGATATTCCGATTGCAGCTCGATTCGATATTGTCGTTCATATCCGATATATCTAATTTGGTATGCAAATAAATAAAAAATAAAAAAATCAGCACGAAGCAAGAAAGAAATAAAGGAGAAGAGAGAAGGCGGTGGTCTGTCGGCATTTTGCGCAAAGTATATGGCAGCAGCAGGCGCGGCGAAGTCGAGCGTCGTCGCGCCCATACATTTCTATAAAGTTTAATCCAATAGAATCGATTCACACACAGAGCGCATACGAGCGTATATATATATGTGTGTGCACGCATATAACCGCTCCCCCTACGCTGCTCTTTTTCTCTTTCGCGCACACTATGTATACGAGAGACGACATTTGTCTCTCTCTCTCTCTCTTCATGGCTTGGCGACGGGGCTCGAGTATAGTTTAAAATTCCCGGCCCCGCGCGATATATTTCACGTATGGCCCCTCTCTTTCGCATATATAAATCGAAAGAGAGCCGTGGTATGATTCACGAGTAATATCGGGCCAACAAAAGCGAGAGCGCCGAGAGATCGATAAAGTATTACAGAGAGTCTGGGGCCCCAAGAATCTTCGTCGCCGTAGTCGGGGCCCGAAATTTATGGAGGCGCGATTTCTAAGCGATCGCAAGAGAGAGGCGTGTTTGTGTATTGTACGAGAGAGAGAGAGAGACACACTGAGAGAGAAAAAAAGGGGGCGGAGAGAGAGAGCACTATCGAGATTATGTCTGCGAGACGAATAAACAATCGTCGTGGCCACGAGACTGTAAAATCGCACAGACACTCTACGTATTTTCTTTTCCTTTTTTTTTTCACGAGAGAGGGACAGACAGAAAGTCGCTCGACTATAACAGACAGCAAAGACGTTGAGGGTGAATCGAGCTTTAATGGCTCATAAAAGTATCGGAATCGCTCGAATAATTGCGAGAAAAGAGGCGAGATGTTCGCCGACGCCGTTGGACAAACCGTTTTTTTTTTGTCTTCCTCCCTCTCTCTCTCTCTCTCTCTCTCTTCCTCGCGCGTCGTTTCACATGACGATAAATTAAGTGAGGGCAACACAGATTTTATCCCTCGGTGAATAATTCAAGAGCTTTCATTCGATAAGAATTATTGTCATTTCACCATGTTGAAAGCTCGATGAATTCGCGCATTAGTAGCAATAATAATAATTAATCAGAGCGTCTAAAGCACGAAAGCGTAGCGTTGAAATCAAGCAATAATTGGTGGCAAGACGTCAAAACGACGGTAGATATAGGAAACGTTGAAGGCAAAGCATAGCGCAGTACCAGGTGCTATCTCTCGACGTGCGCGCACGTGCAAGCAGCACGAAGCAGCGTCGTCAACTCTTAATGAGGAAAAGCCACGGGATTAATACTCGGGAGCTTCGCTCGTACGATGACAATGCTACGTTCCTAATATTTCGGGCCTGACTGAGTGAGATACGCATCAAGCCGTCGCTCGTTCTCTCTCTCTCCGCGGTACACGATTGTTTGGGAATTAATACTCGCGCAAGGCAAGGCACGAATTTCATTTAAGTTGACGCGCTGGCTCCCACGTCAAAGCTTTGATCGTCGTTTACCGCTAATTGAATATTGAGAATCCAGCGAATATTTCGACATGTTTTAATCAAATCTCTCTCTCTCTCTCCCGTGCTTTCGTTATCTAATTAACCGATCGATCCTCGCGCGATATTAATTGTTCGGTTTTCGTCTGTTATTCAATCATAAACGCACGCGCGAGAGACTAATTCCATTACAAAGTTGTATTGGATTCGTGACCCGATTAAATACGAACACAAGCTATATACATTTGAGATAAAGCCTTTTGGTATACGCTTAAAGTGGATTGTTTCGTTTGTTGACGTGGAAATTTTGGAAATTAGATTTATGTATAGGTCATGGATTCACTGGACGATAATCGTACGATAATAATTTGTCATTGGTCTATTCACGCTATTGCCAATCGACGCTGTACTAAGACCCTCAAATGAACAACATTCACCACTGATCCTTTGATGAGTTGAAAGCTCCTTGTGTGTATTTCCGGATGTGTCCTCAATGCTTGCTATAATTTGAACCGCTTCATTATGCCGATAATCGCTTCTCTCTCATTCACGAAATCATTTTGAAAAAAAAAATTGAAAACTACATCCAAGTAAAATGATAAAGACTGTTTATAAAACTCGAAAGTAAATCATACTTATTATCCGTGGAAAAAGTCAGAGTAGCTCATTACTATGTAAAGTTGAGCAAGTCGTAAAAGCGCAGTGACACGAACTCCTCTAAACTCGTTAACATCAAGATATTTCAACGATTCGCTTCAGCAAGAAGAGAGAGGCCCAGAGCAGCTGCAAATAATGCGTGCATTCTGGGACCCACACACACACATAAAAAAAAGAATAAAGAACGAACAATCTCGAGCGTTGAAAACGCAACTAACAACCGAAGTCAAAGAACTTCGTCTCTCGAGTCGTCCACCTGTCTTTCTCTCATTCTCGCGGCTGCGGCTCGTGCGTTTATTTTTTTTTCGCAAGCGCACAAAAGGCAGCAAGCGGACACAGTACATTGGCGCATCCGTGTTAACGCATTCTTTTCCTCCTGCATGAGCTCGTTCCAAGTCATTTGCTCGCTGGGCGGATATATGTGTGTGTATGTGTATGTGCCAAGCTCGTTACGTATGCGCACTACTCGCGTGCAATCGCGTCGCACGACGACGAGTGGTCGTCGTCCAAAGGCGCCCTCTTCTCCTCTGACTCGTGTAAATAACGTGTTTTTAAGCTGGAAACTGGCAATTTGCAAGG
The DNA here is from genome assembly GCA_035047105.1 of Galeopsomyia nigrocyanea. NCBI lineage: Eukaryota > Metazoa > Arthropoda > Insecta > Hymenoptera > Eulophidae > Galeopsomyia > Galeopsomyia nigrocyanea. Next base: position 20,481 of record JAWWMK010008848.1, read on the forward strand.
GTTCGCGAATACCTTCTTTTTTTTTTCGTCTGCTTGACGAAACGAGAGCTTGTTTCAATTTTTCAGCGTTATATCTTTGTAAAGTAATTTCGCGAACGCGAGTTTATTATTAATGAGTTTTTGAATGAGCGTGTGTCACTTGAAACGTATATATCTCCCGCAACTTTTGATAAATTTATGCAGTAGTTACAAAAAAAAAAAAAAAATCAAAAGTCTAATGTATCAAAATTATATTCCAGATTATTTATCTTAATATAACGTTCTTGGCGTTGGCAGATTGATGCACGCCCTCAAACGATTGTTCATCAAAATTTTAACAAAACTACGTAAAAAAAAGAAAGCTTCCCCCTTTTTTCTCAACGCCAAGTTTACTTTTTTCCATACACAAAGCAGAGCGAGAGAGCGATCGATCACGTAAATACGGTATGCCGCATTCGCCCCTCTCGGTGGGCGTCAGAGGACATTATTAAAATTAATTCCCCGGCATATCGGGTTCTTTTCTCTCTCTCTCTCTCTCTCTCTCCCTGCCTCTCATCACCGCCAAGGGACTAATTCGCGTGCGGGCGCTGCAAGTATATAGCGAGTAGCGACTGGTTTATCTTTGGTGCGCAAAGCTTAGGCTAATAATGAGCTGAGAGTTCATCCATCTTGCGGGGAGGATGCCCAAGGCGGAGCTTTTGACTGTACAGTTAAAGCTCGAAGTGAGACCGGCGGGGGAAATTGTTGGTCAGATTTCAAGGGCTAACCGCAAGAGCACACGGCTTGTGGGATTCACAGATATAAGGCCTGTACAATGTGCTATATATATACCCAATGCAGCTAGAATATGATTAATGGCTCGCTGAGTTTCGCGCTTTGCGCTGCTTGCTTTCTCTCTCTCTCTCTCCGTCTGTGCGGCGAAACTTTGACAATTATACGCGACCGCCCGCGAGAGAGAGAGAAGCACTCTTTGATTCAAGAATAGCGCAAGCTATAATTAGTCTCGCGGGCTGAAATTAAAATTTTATTTGCGCCACTTGTAATTGGAAAACACGCTGTGCTGCGACAGTTATAGATATGAATTAAGGAGGTTAGAAATTATAATATTTATTTGAAGAAATCAATTAGCTTATACATATATCGCGACTAATAATAAGTTGCGGCAGTGACAAATTCATCAGCGATCTTGCAGCAAATAAACAATTAAGCTGGGTTAGCTGCTAGGTCTAGGGCGCGCGCAATCAGAGCCGTAATCCAGGCAATTTGGAGTTGGCCGATAATGCCCCCAAGGCTTCCTAGGGCGACAGGATCAATGGCTTGGTCGCGTATATATATATATATATATATATATATATATATACACAGATACAAAGAGACAGTGCAGAGCTCTCTCTCCTCCCAAGGATAATCCTTGCAGCCGGGCGTGTACCAACCGACTCCGCAATGATTTATTGATGAGCCAAGCTGTACTATATACACTGCACTGCATCATGCGCGAGCGTCCTTTAAGGAGACCTGAATCGCGCCAGACTGCCATATTCGGACGAGAGCCGTATGTACCTATCCCTTTCGTGTCTCTTTCTTTCTTTCTCTTTTTTTTTGCCGGGGCTTTAATTGAGCGGCTTGTGACGGAAATGGTAGGGCATTAGATAGCTTTTTGTTGAGCTACAGAGATACAGAGAGAGAGAGAAAGAGGGAGAGGGCTATTTTTGTATTCGACCAGCAGCTTTTATGACCAATTTCGGAATCTGGAAAATCAGTTTTCTGCTGTTTTAATTCACGACTACCTACCGATGATAATTGTTGCGTCCTTTAGCTTTTGTTGTGGGCATATACATAGACGATAAAACAAAAAGCTGTAGTCCTTGAAACGGTACACACGCACCTGCGCTACTATTATACGTTCAAAAATTTATACGGGGGTGCATATAGCATCTAGACAAAAGCGACGTTGTATATGCGCCGTTAACGAACTTCATCTCGGGAATGCAAGCAGTGACTTCCGCTCGTCGCTCGGCACGAATAATTCATACGATGGCTTTTCGGTAGTCGCGCGCGTGCTACCACACATACACGCGCACAGGCGTGAATGTCGATGAGAGGAAGACACGTGTTTTGCTTTTTTTTTTTCAACTTTTCTATCTGGGAGTTTTCTTTGTACGACGGTGATTAATGATCGCGCACGCGCTCTTCCGGGCAAATTTGGTCGTGAATATTGATGTGTATGATATGCGTGTGCGTATACATAGAGGCAGTCGAGTTTATTGACAGTTGCGGATGTACACGGGACTTTCGAAGGAGGAAGCTTTTATTGCTGGCAAGCGTTGAAACGTTTGCATGGTGCGATTGAGTTTCCGTCGAAATCATTTTTTTTTAATAGATCGAGTTTCGCGAGTTACGCACTTTATAGCTTTCCTTTTTCCTATTTTTATTGCCATCGAGCGGAGGTTTCATTTTTTTTTTCGTGAAAATACTTTCCGCTTAACGATATTACATTCTCCGCGAGCCAATTACCATTTTATCGCGCGTGTGCCATACATCAGGCCAAACTTGGTGAGAAGCTGCCGAAAAATTAAAAAACTTTAATGAATATTTAACAAGCTGTATCAAGCGCATCGTCGTCACCTTTCCAAATTTGGCGATAAAAAAGAAAAGAAGAAATCTCCTCCTCCTTCCGTTTAACAGCTCGTTTTCAAAGTCGCGCGCTCGCACGGCTTAAAATAATGGAAACGATCTTTGAAAGCAATTCTCGACGAGAATGTATATGTACGTAACGTAATGAAATTCCGCGCTACGTACGTACGAACGAGCAAGCGAAAGAGAGAGATAGAGAGAGAGTCCTTTTTATAAATCAGAAATTCACTTTTCTGATGCGTATCTCTTCCGCGACGGCAGCAGCAGCACTATAAAGGGGCAACGAGCTCGTTCTCTTTTCTCTCTTATAATTCTTCGCCATTCTCTTATACTCGTGAGTTTCGTCCTCGTGTGAATCTCACTACTATATATAATCCTTTTGCCTGTCTTTTCCTTTCTTTTTATTATTTTCCTTCACTTGCGCGAATATTTTTTTCCACGCGTTGCAGCACCTTGACGCGTAATCTATTTAATCTTCGAGCGTCACGTTGAATCTTCATCGCGCGTAACGGTTCTTTCGACGATCTTTTTTTTTCTTCTTCTTCTCTTCTTCTTCGAGCTTTCTCGATAATCTTAATTATGTGATTCATATTTAATGTGAAATCGGGAGAGAGATGATGTATTGCGATGCGTTACACATCTGGGGGCCCTTGAAGAATCTTATCTAGCACAACCGTTATTGCAAAGCCCGCGCGCGTATAACCCGTATCGGAAAATCAATTTTGTGTATCGATCGTCAACACTTTATCGAACCAATAATTTTTTTTTTTTTCGTAAATTATTATCTCAGCCTTGCTCCCATATACATTTCCATCACGTATACGCGCTCTCCGCGAGGCTTCACTCCATTTTTAGCATTTTATAACAGTTTTTTTAATTTCATACTGCTCTCTCGATCAAACTTATATGTATAAGGTTCTGAGTACGCGTGTAATCGCTCGCACAAAAAAAAGGGATAAAAAAACACATTGGCTCTCTTCCAAACAACGCTTTTAAATTACAAAACGAGATTGAAGAATTTTCGTCGGTTCGATAACGTATCTCTATAACATAACCGCACGGCACGTGATTCACGCTCAATTAGCCGCATAGTCGCTGTTCGAAAATTTGGAAATTTCAAAGCCGAGCAATCAAACCAATAGACACGAAGCTTCGGCTAACCATTTGATTGCATCCTCTCTCTCTTCGAGCGCGTCATGTGATGCGCTTCTCTCTCCCTCTCACTACTCACCTGGGCGCGAAATTCCAGGTGATGCGCGGCATGAATCACGCGCCGCGATGCGTATCGAAACCCTTTGTGAATTATAGCTGCTGCTGCGTGCAGAGAGGGTGCGGTGCGGTCAGAAAATGGTAGGGGTGCTGCAGCGCAAAAGGGGGTTGAATCGCTGAGTAATTGCTTAAGCGGGCAAGAAAACTCAATTTGATATATATATATATATATATTTTGATTTTTCGAGCGATGTTTGCTTTTGCAAGTGCAAATCACTCGTGATGCCTCGATTTTCGAAATATTGTTGTTGCTGCATAAGCACTCGACGAGATCCACCCTCTCTCGTCGTCTCTCAAAGCATCATTGACAAACCTTTCGTATATATTTCCATTGCCCCATATCTAACAATCATCCGCATCTCTGTATAAACGTGAAAGCTCGATGAAAAAATACATATCTCGACAAAACAGTCCAATTTTGAGTTATTTACAAGACGCGTCGGGCGATGTAATAGCCAAGACGACGACACGTCTCGTCTTGTAAACGGTCAACGATAAAAATAAGTTGTCTCGTAAAGTATCCAACGGCGTCGCTATATACGCGGCGTGAATCTCGCCACCAGCTCTTATACCTCTATGTGTACGTATGTGTGTGTATGTTACTTTCTTCTGCAGTTGGCGCGATAAGCTTTCTTTCTTCCTTTTTTTTTTTCGTGGGCATCCCGTGTGCTCGAGCACGCGCTGTATGGGGTTGTAAAAAAGATGTTTACCGCTTCCGGCCACGCGCACCGCGGCTATCGCGAAAAATTCAGCCCCGCGGAAACGCATAATCGAGCTCTCTATGAAAATTGTACTCCGTGCTCGGTTAAGATATGCGGCGAGCAATTGCGGTTTCTTTTACTGCGGCAAAAGAAAAAAATTATAATACTTTCGTACGAAAACAAAATAATTCAAACGTAAACCAATCGGCATATATTATATTATACGTTGGTCGCTGTAAAATAGTGTAAAGCACTCGAGAGAATTGAAACAAACAGGCGAGGGAATCGATGAAATCGGCCACGGAAATCGAAAGAGAGAGAGAGAGTAAGCGTAGCTCTCTCACGCGACAGTGTCTCCAACCCCTTTAGCCATATACATCGCAGACACATACATCATCGAAGCTATCAGCCGCCATATAGCTACTCGTTCCTTTTACACCCACAGGGCGTTTATACATATACATGTGTGTGTGCGTCTGTGTGCAACAAGTATCTATATATATTTGATGCAAGTTTGCGTGCGCGCGTTTACTTTGGCCAAGATGGACGCAAAACGCGCCTCGCGCTTGAGCTTCCCATATCGCCGCTACGCCTGCCGCAGCTCGATATATCTCCCTCTCTTGAAAACGGCACCCGAGAGTCCCATACGTCGAGTCCCATACATATACACGCACACCCTTTGCCAAGCGCGCGCGCGAGAGAGAGAAGATATATACGCTCGCGCCCACGTTATATAGCAGCAGCCACACGCGCCTAATGGAGGGGAAGAAAAATATACAACGCGCCCTGTGCTCTCTCTCGCAAGACCGCTTAATTCGCACGCGGCAGTTTGACCAAATAAACATAAGAATGCCATTAAACGCTACTCTTTCTTCTCTTCTTTTTTTTTTACCCTCGCAGAACCACTTTTGTACATATATGGCGAAATCCTTAAAAAAACACACTTTTCGGGGGTCTAGAATGGCAAAATTTCTTTTGGAAGCTAAGGCTTTCGGACCTTTTTCCTCTTCTTTTTGAAGGTATATAATGTCGGAAAATTCTCGTGAACATTGGAAAAGTCCTCGGGAACTATATTTTTTCAGCATTTTCCCGATTTTCATAACAAACTAAAAATGTAATTATTTTGCAATTTTTTTGATAACTTGTCACCGGATAATTATTTTTGAATG
>JAWWMK010008869.1:0-26172 GCA_035047105.1 Galeopsomyia nigrocyanea
AAATTATTTAAATTTGCCTTAACCCTAGCTGAAAAAATTTTTTATTTTGCTATAACCTTGGGCCAAAAAAAAAATTTTTTGCTAGAACCCTGAGCCAAAACTAAATTTTTTTTATTTTGACAAACATAGAAGTCATGCCTATTTTTGGATGTTCGAGGTACACTGCGTGGAAGGTTTGTTTCGAGCGAGCGAGCAAGCAAAAGGATCGAGAGCCCCTTGTTCCTTCGGCGAGTGCTGCCGTGGAAAATTGTTTGCTGTGCAGTATTGTCTGAATTTCATTGCGATCTCGAGCGTCAAACTTGACAATGAATACTTTGTGTAGATATACTGCTAAAAAGCCTCTGATCTTTATAGTCGAGCGAACTAGAAAACAGCTGTAGTCTATTTGTAGCGGCTTTGAGCGCCAAATTGCCGACGATCAATCCAATTGGCAGCTGGTCACTCGTGCTTATTGGCATCCGCGTGGACTTAGGCTCAACAGTTGACATCATCATCAATATTCATCGTCCCTTGCCCTCTTCCGCCAAGCGGATATGGGACTTGCTCGCGATCGCGGGAACTAAAGTTTACACGCAGCACGCGGCACGCGGCAACGGCGCACGGCACCGCGGGGCACATTACAAAATCGCAGTGTGACTCAATTAAAAACTGCCACTATTTATATAAGTTTGCACTTAGAGCCGCTGGTGGAACAAGCTCAGCTCTACCACGCCGCTTTCCCTTCCTAATTTCTCATTGATATCCTCCACATAGGTACGAGTATACCTATATGGACAACAAGCTCTCGCGAATCATCCTGAGCTTGCCAACGCGAGTGTAATAACCTCGCCTCTTCGATCTTTCTCTCTTATTTCTTTTTTTTTCTGCCTTATATGAAAGTCACTTTTTCATACGTGATCCGTTGAGCAACAGCCAGCTTTATTGTGCAGAGCTTTCGTCAGAGAATCTTGGCTAATGACCTCGAGAGCTTGCTACTGACCTTCACCAGACAATGCTAACTCAATCACATTTGTCTATCTTCCAATTGGTTTTCTTGCAGCTCTTCATGTGATGAACTACAATTCCTATGGATCTAGTTTTTAGATGCGGAGCTTCGCCAAATTCTTTCGTAGAGTGTCGAACAACAAGATTTATAAATGTCAATAATGGATTTTGCCCAAATATTGCCGCGAACAAACAAACTTTTGACGAACCATCTTCAAATCTTATACATTGGTAGAAGAAGCCAACTAAAATGACTCGGCAAGAAGTTGCAGTTATTATCAAAATGATAATGTTGTACCTACAAGCGAATTAACAAACAATAATTTACTTTGATAAGTTATCCAAATCCAAAGCAACGCATGATGAGTGCATATTACTGTAAAAACACGAATGTTTACGAAGCAAATAAGAAATAACGGCAAACGGCAGCAGCAGAGCAAAAAAGAAGAGTCGCAGCACGCGCATCGTCGCTGCACTTCCGCCGCGAGCTGTACTGCTAGGCTATATCGATTTTCTTCGTCTCTTACTCTTTTCCGCGACGTCGCAATTGAGTGTTCTGAAAATAGCGCCTTCGCTTCGTAAACTTACAACTTGAGCGCATATTTTCTTAACTTTCATTCTTACCGCATTCGCCGCGGAAAGCTCAAAAGTGCGCTCTATCAAAAGCTCCCAAGTTTCAATCTCAAAATGCATTTCAATTACGGAATCGCAGCCCGCAGCTCTTATTATTGCCTTTATATTTACATCGACTGAATAAGGGCATACGCAAGAATGCTCTAAATAAACAATCAATTATTTTGCGAGGCAGTACTGCGGTTTATGCAATTCGCGCAGGCGATAAGACCATAACGAACTTATAATTCCTCGCAACGCAATTCCCATCGACGTGCAGCAATAAAAGCAAAAACAACCACTCGAACAGATGTCTCCACCTGCGCAGTTACTTCTTTTCCACCTTGCTGCTAGAATTATAGCTATAATAATAAAGGAACTAATTTCAATCCATTAACAAATAACTCCTTCTCTCGATTTCTCGACGCATTATCCGATAATTAATAGATGGTCCAACGCCGCTTATGGAGAGATGGAGTGATGGACCATCTGTTATGATGTTGGAATAAAGAAGATGAAGCGATCGATATGCACGTCTTAGCGCCGTCTCGTTTCGCAATTACTACGTTGACTGACTCAAGTAGATTATGCACCTTCTAGTATTACCGCATCTGTGGCTGTTACCTTCATCAGAGACTTGTAGTAATATAACACTTCTTAGAACGTTAACGACAGCAACGCTGCTTTTATAATTTTCTATTAAAGTCTAAAAATCTATTGGGATTAATATTCAAAAACAGCATTTTTACATTTGCTTTGAATCAATCAACTAATTTGTCGAGATACAAACACCTCTAAATCACCTTAAAGTGCACTGCATACTAATGTTGTTTTGCTTGATGCACGCACCGACACGCACCGACGCACCTCGACCACACGTCATTAGATAACCTGAAAAACGTTGTGTCCAATCTCAATATCAATTAGTAATCGCATCTTGAAAACACCGTCGCCGTCCAAAAACAGAAGAAAATAATACGTTTTTTTACAAATGTTGAAATAGTAACGGCTCTTGTGCATGCTACGCGTGAGATTGGAGCATGAAATGAAGGAAGAAGAAGGTTGGCACGACGAGTTAATTGAGCGCATCCCATTGCGAGGCCTTGCGCAGGTACTTCATGACACGCCGCTCTTCTTACCTTGATGAAGCCTCTTCTTCTTGTTATTAATTGTTTTCAATCCTTCTGAGCCTTCTTTGTGCTCCCTCCTCTCCCGTACAAACGTTTTCAATTCTTCTTTTTATTTTATAACTCAGCAGCCGCCTCTTCTTCTTCACGTAGTTTTCGAAATATTTTCATTCATCTAAATTGTTAATAACTCTACAAATAACAACGGAAACAGACGAAGAGCGCGAAATTTAGATTCTAAAGTTCAAGAAACATAGAAAAAATGTATAAACAAGGCTCGATTCGCGCGCCAGCTCGACTTGAATTTTGTTATTGCAAATATCTTGAAAAATATTTAGTTTAGAAAAATCTTTGAAAGAAACTTTATGTAGACCTTGATGGGGAAAACAATTTTTGTTCCACAATTTTTTTTTCTATCTCGCATGGTATCTGAGATATCACAATTTATTTATTGAAATTGTTAATAACTATTCACTTAACCGTAGGTTTGAACTAACACTCAAAAATTCCGAATTATGCCATTAAGTATACGTAATAATTAACTTAGCAATTTTTCAAACCTATGTTTGTATCGTTAAATAATTGACGAAAAATTAATTTATTAAAACTCTTTAGTTGAATAATTATACAAATCTTATTCATTCAAAAGTATAATTGAATGTGTAAAAAAGCTTAAAAGTCTCCATTTAAAAGTCAAAAGTACGCAAAAGTCGTCAAAAGTATTTGAAAAAGTATCAAAAGTATCGAAAATTCCGGCCGACAAAGTACTTTGGCATTGCGAACCATCGAATATCAATTATGAGTTTAGTAAAATTATACGATAAGCCATTATATATTTAATGCAATCGATATAAATATGTTATAAACAATAATAAGCTATTTTAATAGGGAAAAAAAAAAAAAAAAAAAAAAACACACACACACACACACACACACGGTTCATGTTTTTTTTGCCAGATATTTGACAAAGAGCGAGACTCCAATACAGGTGCGTGATCGAGAGGAGGAATCATCCTTCTTCTTCTTCTGCATCTTCAACATGTATCATCATTTTTGCAACGATCTACTTAATTATCTTGCAGAGAAACGAGCGATTCACGTGCACGTTACTGCACGCGAGTTTGCTGACCTGTTATGTAGCTCACTCAACTTTACCACACGGATACAGCAACGTGATTCATAGTATTTTATTATGCACAGTTTGTTCGCTCATATATAAAATTGGTCATTTTCATTTTCGGTGATTGTCCACGTGCGTGAAGAAACCTTCTGGCGCAGCAGCAATTGGGTCATTGGTATTATTAATTGTGACATAATATAAACTCTTTCTCTGTCTTTTCATGCCAAATGAAAACCAATGCAAACAGCGTGAACTCTGCACTTTTGCAACATATTTCATTGTTAATTTCCTTTGTCCGAAATCTCATTCTCACTATTAATCAGCAGCTATGTTTTCTATTTTGTTTTCATGTCCCGGTAAATCAATGAAGAATCCCGTTGCAAAGAGGGAGAGAGAGCGAGAGATGAAGCGCCAAATTATATTCGGTAGCTCGACAACGACAAAGAAGGTAACGAATTAAAAGTAGCTGCGTTCATAGAATCGCGCGCGAGCAAATGAATCCAAAACCAAAAGCCATATTACAGCAAAGAGAGAATTAAGAAACGCGAGGCGCGCTCCACTTTCGCAAAAAGCCAACAATGAAAGCGGTAATTTGATAGTCGTATGAACGTTTTCGTTTGAAGGAGACATCACTTCACGGCACAATGTTCTCAAAAGTAAAGTTGCTGAGGTAACTATTCGCTCTATAGCTGCCAACGAAATCTCTCACAAAACGCCGCGACGCGCGCGTCATAAAGAAATAAAACTTTTTTTTACGTTGCGTCCACGACGACGTTTCATATAGACCCGTGGTTTTCTGTTCTTCGTGCAGTAGCTGCGCGAAGGCCAACTCAATATCACAATTCGAGTTTTGCGATCGACGATACACCCGTTCACGTTTAGGAATTTAATTGATTCACATCGTTTAAAACTGCAACACTCTAGGCATTATAGTATTTATCGAATATTCGCAATTTATAATAAAATTCGCGGAACTTTCCAGAGCATAAGTGATTCAATAAATATTACGATCGTTAGTAATGTTTTTTTGTTCGTGTTTTTCATCGCACGCTGACGCATATAAATAATCGACATTGAAAAGTTATTCAACAATTGTTCCTCTTTTTATCCAACGTATAAGTCAATACTTAAAAATAACAAGGCGCTAGAAAATATAAAACAGCGAAATGGTTTTTGCACCGAGCTCAGCGTCGTCAATCGCAAGCCATCATATTACTTTTTTAATAGACCAAAATAAATGAGTCCTTCATTTGTAAGATTAAAAAAACAATACTCGAACACAGTTACATAATGCAGTCGAATAATAAAACTGGCATATTTGTTGATCCTCATGCTCGCAGCTAAATGTCCATTTGTCATTAGAAGAGCCCGCCGCGGCCATGGTCGTTATATTATGAGAGAGCACAATCAATCGTGCGCGGGTGCAGCAGCGAGCCGCCTGCTCCAAATTGAAGTTCCGTTCATCAAAGATGTTTGTCGTGACCTTCGATTTCCTGTCCGCTCCCGCATTGCAAGGCCGCAGATGTACGCGGCGAACCGTTGCGTTGAGCGCAGGTGGGGCTCTACCTATTGTTCAGCTAAATTTAACGTATCTCTCTCTCTCTCTCTCTCTCTCTCTCTCTCTCTCTCTCTCTCTCTCGACTAACTGAAGTTTCTTTTTTTTCGACGAGTCAAGTTTATGCGCGCGAGGTGAGCGTACGAGTTTTCAAAACAAAGCTGCTGTGAGAAGTTGGTCGATCGACCGTATTGCTTAATTGGTTCTCCTCCATTGTTTTGCCATTTTTTCCGCGAGTCTCCTTATTTACGGTTTTGCAAGACATCGCACGAGAAGAATTGCATCGAGCAAGCGAACTTCAGTTTTGAAACTGCTGTAAAAGTTGCAAGTTATGATAGGAAAAAAAATGAAAAACGAGAAAAAGAAAAATACTATCGATCGTACAATAGGCATTCAATACTCAGTAAATAGTGTGCCAATGCCAATTCAATTTCAAACACGATTTCAAAACTCGACTATGCACGTGACGCAGAGCTGATTATGCATTAGCTAGAGTTGTCTGCAAAAAGTTTCATGCGATATATGCTATGTCGATAGGATATTTAGGAGTATGCGTTGAGAAAAAACTAGAGAGTATAATTAATCTTCATATTAATTGTTTATTTCACTAATTTATTACTTAATCAATAATACATTGGTACATTATAGTCTTGTACATATAGCTAGACACGTGTAAGTGTGTGTGTATGTGTGTGAAAACTAGCGACGAGAAGCATACTTGCGATGAATGATTATTTGGCGTTTATAGTCTTATGCCGAGGAAACAATTAGTCGAGCTTATAGTACAAAAAATATAGGGATTATATATTGAATAAATTTATTTACAACTTTGCGCTCGAACAATTATTCCTCTGGCTCGTATATACAGTCTGATTTGTACATAGTAATTGGTAATTGCAAAGGGGGATAGCAAACACGCCTTCCTCTTTTCATCGAGCTTTTCATACAACGTAGTCATACATAGTGAGAAGAGAGCAAAGCGGTGAATCCACACTCATTTTAAACAGTTATTATACCTTGGCTCATATTCGATGATGAATTCTCTTGCACTCAGACGAACATGTCGTGAAAAGAAAAAAAAACGTCACATGGATGGATGGACTCGATCGCATAGATACAGTAATGATAATGTAAGAGTGAGGAATATGTATTAGCATTATGTCTATATCACAGTGGCGTCTTATGATCTAGTATGTGAGGAGGACAAACGGCAAGCGCAGAGATGGACAATGCGTAGTCGCTTCACTGTTAGTTAGGCTTCACTCCGGACGTGAGAATGTTCGCAGTAAAAAAAAAGTCTTGGCTCGAATTAATTGTCAATTGTTGTTGCGATCATCGCGAGCATCGACGAACACACACTGACGCAGAGCAAGAGATGGTTTCGAGAGGTGGATGTATTGTCCATTTGTCCGCAGTCTCTCTCTCTCTCTCTCTCTGTTTTGTGGCTCTAGAGATCCTCCTCCTCCTGGACGATGGGCAAGCTGCTGTGGTGCAGCAGCGGACTGGACCTCGGAGTGAAGGCCATGATCCAGTAGTCGAGGTCGCTGGGGTTGTCGAGGAGGAAGGTGAGCGCGAGCGGGCTGTCGCAGCCCTTCTGCCTGACGAGGAAGCCGTGGTCGGCGGCGAGCCGCTGGATGGTGGTGTTGCGCAGGTTGAGCACGCCCACCGGCCGGCTGATCTTCTTCTGCGGGTAGATCACCGCGAAGTGCTCGACCGAGGTGCGGTAAACCTTCACTTGCACCGACTGCCGATGATGTTGCGGCCCCAGCAGAGTCATCAGGCCGCTCATGTTCTCCGTGTTCCAGCAGGAGTCCACGTTCGACTGCTTGTCCAAGTGCAGGAAGCTGCTGCCGCTGCTGCTGCTGCTGCTGCTGCTGCTGTGCATCGCTACGTCGGCAGGCATCTTGCTCCTCTTAATTACTCGCAGCTGCTTTCTTTCTTTCTCTCTTTTGCTGACTTGCGCAACCTCGCAATATCCTCGTCAGAGATCTGCTCAATCTGTACTCGAGACACTTTGGATATCACTGAGTGCTAGCAGTTGTGGACTGACTGGCGCTCTCGGCGCGGCGAGCTCGTATTTATAGAGCCAAACGGCGGCGCTGCTGCACGCGCGCCTATCGAGTCGCCGCCGCCGCCGCCGCCGCCGCTTCGTCTATATAGCGCCGAGCGCGCCGAGGAAAATCTGAGCGACATTATTTATACAAGTTTTACAGTGGCTTCAATGATCCTCATAGACGCCACTGCTTCAGACCAAATACCGCTGTAGCTCAATAGACTTTCAATGCTAAGCTACGACTTTCAACAGACTCTTATTTTTGCAGGTGCTGTGAACTACCTAATAACCGCCACTTTAAGATGAAGATCACGTTTGATACTCAAACATTAACTTTAGGTACTGACATTCATCACGAAGACGTGCTATTTTCATATGATGAATTATGTGCTAATGTCTTAATTATTAATTAGCACTGGTTTAAAAAAATCAACTAGTAATTGACCGTTGTACGTTCATGATTGATCGAAATCATCTTTATTTCAGTTCCGTTAGATTTTTGTTCCTCTATTTGAACAAAGAAGAGCTAAACACTATTGAGAAGAAGGTAATTAAAAGTTTTACCCATCCTTCATATAGGATTTTTGAAAGTGTCGGTATTAGGTTCAATCGAATGAAAATAGTAACTGGCTTATTTATGCAATAAAAAAACTTCTGATGAGTGCTTTTGAAAGGGCAAAAGAAGGCAAATCGAATGGTATGTCGCAGTTTCATGTTTAGGTATAATAGACTAGTTAACATGACACATATTCGTCCATCGGCAATTTAGTGTTGGAAAATGTGCGCATCCATAGCATAAAAAAGCTCGTGTAAAACGGATTTCGTATTAATTCGAAGTTGATTTAAACCGTTGGAGCCTTCATTATTTAACAGTATAAACATAATGCACCGCGCCGTACCGCTGTAGCAAGCGTACATTTGAAATAGCAGCAAGTGGCGGTATTAGGTACCCGTAGCTTATATTGATATTTTGAAGTTCGAGCTCTCGCAGCTCGCTGCTATGCAGTCCGCAGGCCTCTGCGTAGCAACCCTGCAGCTGAGCAATCTCCATGCCAAGTGCGTGCCAAATAATACGCACGTACGTTTTCATGGCTTTCTCATCTGGTATTATCTCGCGGATCATAAGGCCTTTTTTATAGCCACCACATCTTATTCGCGCTTGTCCTTCTAGTGTACCGCGACGCTCGCTCGAATAATACTTTGCTTTTTTTTTTCATATCAGCAAACACATAGCTTACGATTTTTACAATTTTCTTCCAATAAGTTTCATCTCACCTATATACTGCGTCTCACTTTATACTGCGTAATTCGCGGGAAGATTATGGCCATATTAAGCTACTGCAATTAAGCGAAACAAGCGACAACTCCAGTTATTTGTCATCCATACGCAGACTTTTGATGAGCGAATGTTTTATTTGAAGCAGCTGTTTGAAAATTAGACAGCAGCTGCGCGGCTGTGCGCAAAAATATACAATTTTTTGACGCACATGCGAGTCTTAAAGCGCTCAATTTCCACTTTCCATTGGGTATTCTCCATTAGTCATGAAGCAAAGAGAACAAACATTTGGTCGTTTATTCATCAGAACAGACAAAAGAAAGATTTGACTAGAGCGGCAAGATGATTGTCAATTCGCTTCAGCAAGTGTTTTCGAATCCATGAATTCTGTTATTTAATTGATGCTCCCCGATTCGTAATCTATCTCGGGAAAAGGCAGACGGGAAGAACCGGGGGCCACCAAATTGTCTATAGCTTTAAAGAATCGATAAGAAGAGCCAGCTACCGATAATATTCGCTTGGTTTATTCAGCTTTAGACTGTTTTCTGCGCTCTTCTGACTCGATCTCCATGGCAATTGACAAATTGCTTTTTACCTAATTGTCAAACTTGCGCAGTCATATTTTGCTATTGATTCTTCCCACCACCACATGCAACAAACAAACTCACTCACGCACACTTTGTAGATGAACAATCATAAATATTCAATCAGTGTTTTCAATCTATATATGAACATCAAAAACAAACGCGACAATTAAGGGAATAAGAATGCACCCGCATGAAAATAATGCGTCGTTGGCATTCGTCCAGCAAGCAACAGTGAACTGCACGCACATACAAGCACGCGAGTTTCAAATCGCTCGCGCACCAATTCAATGTTTCTTTTTTTCTTTTTTCGGGCTCGCGCATAACCAATTGGATGAATGGTCAAGTCGCTTGTTCGCTTGTGTCTTCTCGCCGCCCAAAGAACAATGACAGACTCTGAGTCATCGATAAAAACCGAACGAGTTAACGCGTTACCTTTCAATATACTCATTTGTTGCACGCATCAGCTCTGTTATCTCGGTTTTCGGCCATGATAAACTTTCCTCGCAGGCAACACTGAAAAGCAGCGCGCTTTTCCAACAGCCCTCAAGAGCCAACGCCTGCACGAGTTCCCTAATACTTTCAATGCGCTACTTTATGATCAGCTCTCAACGCTAGCATTCATGTTTTTTCAAACATTGGATATTTTTGCAGCATTGCTTTGATGTGAGTTGCTAAAACTTGATCCATCTTTTTGACATGGTGAATGGCATTTGAATATTCAATTACAAAAAATTATTAATTGTTGCAAAATATTATAAATTATAGAATTATTTTATGTGTGCCATGTGATGGACTTTTACTAATCGCTTTAATTTATTTAAGCGGTACAGACAATTAATTTATTCAACCGTTTACAAAAACGCAGAAAAAATGCGCTCAGACAGCGCTAGTAATTATAAAGAAGTATTAAGTAGTTACATATTCATTAATATGAGGAGCACGTGCAATGAGCGGTAATGAGGATCCGCACGTGAATGATGCGATCATCAGCTGAACTTGTAACACGTGCGCGTTTACACGAAGGTGCAGTATGACATAATAAATTTTAATGGGATGTTATAACGTATTCCCCTAGGTAGCTATGTACATACAGGTACGCGCAAAGGATAACATTTCGTCGTCAGTTAGTCCAAAAACTTTTCAGCAATATCAAATACTCGCAAAGATGAACGAGCCCTCATCACGGGCCACGCACGTGGCACGCAAAGCTCCTTTCATTATGCACTTCACGTGCGTATCCGCACCAATGCGACTGTGAAGGCGCCGAACGTGCGAGTCAATTTTCCGCACGGATAATATATCGATTATCCAAACGTGCTTGCGATCAAAAACATGAGTACAGTATTATACGCACTCATATCAATACAAAGCAGCGATTGCACTCGACTTTTGCTTCATCATCTTTATTATATTTTTTGCGCTTCAATAAATATTCTTATTGTTTGTTTTCGTTGCATGCGAGATTATGCTTCGAGTATTTTTCTCTAGACGCATTATGATGTTCCGCGCTGCTTGATGCGCATCTCATCCGCCTGGAAAATGCAGAAAATGTTTGTAGCATCGTATTAGTCATGCCAACGCTAATTGGCTAATTACGCCTCTTTGCGAACGAGTTCTATTTATTTTGGCGACAATTACAATTTCCATCTGGATCGTCCGTCCCGCGTTCCATAGATGGATGCGTCGACAGATTGTCAGTGTTTCAATAGCAGTATATTCCACTGACATTTAGTTGCTATATATAACTCTTCACGCTGATAGTCAACAATGCAATCTTTGGTGCTAAATAAAACATATTAATTTTCTTCAGTTGTGCTGAGACATGGACTCTACCTAAGTATATCGAAATAGTAAATAGTACGTCTCTTCAGCAGAATCGTAAAATACCCTTCTTTTTCGTTTGCATCAAAGTGGACTTGCGCGCCTAGCCTTCTTTCCATGCTACGGTATAATTTATTGTGCTTGCTGATTATTTTCATTATTGTTCTTGTCGTATATGCACATCTTGTAAAATTACGGACTGAAGATGACTTCTTGATTCATCAAATTTAAATCCTATAAAATTTTTTCAAATCATCAATTATATATGTTTGCTTATTATATGTAGTTCAATTTTTTATTTATTAACACTCGCAAATATTGAAATAAATTGCATTTTTTATTTCTTTAATTTTCATATTTCAGTATAAATTAACTCAAACGCCCGAATATCGATCCTACCTAAATTAAGCTTGCGCACTTTTATTACGCAGTGATAATAAGTAGATGATCCATTTTTCATATGGTATAGTGTAAAAGAAGTAACGATAATACCGACATTTCCATCATCTACAGGAGGTGTCGCCACCAGATGGCAACTTTGAGCGGCAAAGCCTTCTATGAAACAGCAACAGATGGCACTATAAGTAAGCGAAGGATATTCAAATCATCCTTCTCATATATGAGCAGGTCAATATTGGATAAATTAAAATCGTCGAGTGATATGACAATTAGTTCTATCGCGTGCGTCGAAAATTTCTTAAATTTTTCCTTTTTCTTCATTCTCGTTTCTTGTTGATCATAAACAGTTTTTGACTGAGCCTTCACATATGATGTACGGTAATAATTGAACGTTTGCGCTCCGAAAGCTAATGCAAAATCATCTGCGTATTGATGGACAACTCAAAAGACGGACAAAATTGATTATAATCAATAGCTCGGGTCCTCATATCGTTAAGATGGGCAAAAATTTTCGTCTTCTCATGTCTCGCAATACTAAGCGCTCATCTCTGAGCGTCTACACTGCTAAATAAAGAATTGACAAATTGACTGCAAATTATATGAATCGGCTTCAATCATACGTAACATTTTATTACTAGAATTATTACCTACTACATATAATATTTGCGTAAATCGATTGTTTTCATATATTTATCAAGAAATATATTTCAAAGTGCAGGTTGGAAATACCTTTGTGTATAAATTTATTTTCGTAAATCTCCAAAATAATACCATTAGTGAAGTTTGTATCGTAGAAGGTAAATCAGTATGAGGAAATGAAGAAGAAGACCCATCTTCTTGGGGTCCATTTCGATAGGGCTTCCGAACCTATACTTTTATTCAGCCTTCTTCCGATATTATTAATAAACTAAAAATTCAATTTTACTTCGTAATTTGTTGACAACTTTTTACTGGATAAATATTATTAAACGAACCTCTTCTTATGCGTAGCCTTTTTTTGCTTCCTTGAAGAGGAAACTTTGTTTTCGTCAATTTCTTCCTTCTTGATTTTTTGATACATTTTTGTACCAGGTATCACGTAGAATCGCAATTTAAACTTTTTTCGTGATGTCTGTGCGTCTATGTGTGTATGAATCTAGTCCGTCAATCGTTGTGGCCCTTCTTATTAAGGAATTGTCTTGATTTTTTCTCTAAACTTTTTCAAATTATGGTGGGTATGGAGGAAAAAAACTTTATTAAGATCTATCGAGTAGAAATTTTTTTAGAGCCATTTTTCATCATGGAATTTTTAAAGCAAATTTCGCGATTCCGTGTGATGAGTTACATCTATTGTTGTGGTTTTTAAATACGTGTAAACGACTTCAATTTTTAGTCACTTCAATTTTTACTTTCACTTTCCAGTACAGCAAACTAATGACATTTCAAGATTACAGTCTACTTACATTGACATTGCCATGCAATTAAGAGCTTTTAAAGATGAATCTTTACATAGAGTTTTGATATCCCATCAGCAAAATCTGTAGCAACAGCATAGCCAACATCTGTGGTCTCTTCAGATTGTAATAAATAAACGTGCATATCTGTTGAGCAATCATTTCATACTGCAGACTGTCGCATCAGAAGCCTGAGCAGGACGATTGTTATTTTGGAGATCTCGTCAAGCAAAAGCACATTATGGAAAAGATTATGAAGCGCTAATCTGAGACACCGAGATTCATATGGGAATTGGAAATTATTTGCAACTGCGATCGCTATCAGCAGTGGATAACGCGGTCATTTTCATCGATCATTCCGTAAGCATGTCTAATCCAATTGAATGGCCAACGCGATTATATCGGCCCAACATTTTCCGCTGTCCAAGTAACGTTGGATCAGCAGCATTTATCATTTGTCGTTTCCACGCCTCGTTCGTCCTCGATTGCATATACACACCTATTGTTTACAGGTTTTCAATTGTGCGAATACCTATATATCGGCATTTTATTATTATTTGCCAAGGTATGACGTTCTTCAGGCAAATATCTGCTGCGTCGAGTTGATAGCCCGGTATGAGGTTGATTTCAGGAAGCGGCGGGAAGGCGGAGCATCAATTCACGCAAGAGGAAACGCAGAGAGGCAAGATCGACCATCCGCGCGTGGGGCTACAAATGATTGAATAAACAAAGAGCCATGGGACGAGAGGCAGTGGAATTAATAAGCCTGGAATGGCATCATTAAAGCGAGCGCGTAAAGCTCCTTGGTCCATTGTTTAGCATGGAAATCAAGGGTTCGCGTGTCCGGGATTCGTGGCAATGGCCGTGTGGTGGGGGATTGGGCATGCGGAGACGGCTTCTAAGCGGATGAATTCTGCCACTGCGTCAGATATAGAATTCAATTGGAGGCTGAATTAATGCACGGCCCAGTAGATGTCTTCTCCGAGCGAGTGCGATTGCAGTTTGTTTTTTTCATTGTCGGCAGTTTACGTCTTGTCGAATGCATTGTCAATCAGCTGTGCGTCAGCAATTAACGCAGCAAACTCAGATAGTCAGTAGATGAGTAGATTAATGATATGCTGAGACTAAGTTGCAGCGCAAATAATTCAAAGCTGCGCTGCTGCTGCATCGTGTCTCTTGCAAGCCAGCCTCAAGGCTATGCGCACCCCTACTCTTTTTACTACGCTAAACTGCGATATTTAATGTACTCCACGTGAACTCGCTCGCTGCTGCTGCTGCTGCTGCTGCTGCTGTGATGATGATTGCAATATGCAACCTGCCATCTTCCGGCGATGAACTAGTCAGACACTCGATGCCTCGCGGACGTTACACGCTGTATTTGTATATTTCAATGAGTTCGCATTTGTACGTCGGCCGGGCGCAGCTTACGTTAAGCGTTGCGTGATTTTTTTGAATAAAGTTTCGGGAAGAAGTCGTTTTCGCCTTCTTGAGAGGAGCCCTTAAATCATCTCTTCTCATAAGTTCGTATGTAGTCAATGAAGGTCATCTTCTTTTGCGAGAAACTTCTCTGCATGCAGCTTCTCGGTGCGTCTCTTCTTCGGCCCATCTCACATCTTCACGAAAAGAAAAAAAAGTCTAACTATTCCATCATTATTGAAGTTTTACAGATACAAAATAGTGCAAAACATAATATTACTCGGGAAAAAACAACGAAGCTACTAACCATTTCCGCATGACAACGCGAGGAGGCCTTCTTCAATGTCAACAGTGTTACCTTCATCTTAAATTGAGAAGAGGATGTCTATACTTTGCTCTTCATCTTGAAGTTAGTACACAAGTTCGAATTGTGTAAGTGGCGCACAATCACAAACTTACTGACACTTCTCGGTTTCTTATACCAAGCTGTATTTCGCTCATGAATCAAGTCGGATTCTGTATGTGTAGGTAGTAAAAAAGATCCTTTTTACTTTTTTATGTATTTGACTTGATTTGAAATTCAATGTATAGCATTCGCAGATTATATTATTACAAAAATGTAATTTTATTTTGATAAAAAAGCTATTTGATATTGCATGGTTTTTGCATTTTGTCACTGAAGAGGGAATATATACATGTGTAACGCCAAGTCGATATTCTACAAGTCCGAGTACGTAGAACAGAAAAATCTAAACTAGTTCTAATGACGTGCGCTCATCAAGCGCAGCTGTCGTGAAATTGCTTAATATTTCTCTCACAAATTTCACATATGCTGTCATTACCACCCCCGAGATGGACTCAACGAAAGTTCTATTATTAGTTCGGCAGCTCGCGAGCACAAGTTTAGAAATTCAGCTAAACTGTTCGTTAAAAGCCAAACGACAGTTTAATTATCGTTTTCAGCGTGTATGTGAAAAGGAGGGGGGGGGGGGGGGTGTGCTCTATCGTCGCAATTTGGTTCTTCATGAACAGCAATACAAGTCGACTCAATTAATATAGGTCATCGTGCTACATCATTGCGAAATATAAAACAATTATGATATTCCGGAACAAACTGGAAGGAATTTCACACTTCTACTTTGAAACATCCGAGAAACTTTTCTCGTGCAGTGTTTGTTTGATTTATACTTTCATAATTGAATGGTATGATGAAGTTGTTATGCTATGAGTAAATATAATATTACATTACATACATCAGTAACTTCAAACTCCGTTATGTACATACAACCATGCAAATGGTGTGTAGTAGTGTTTTATGAGGGTTAACTTTTGTACCTGTATAATATATGTCATTTGATTGAATACACTTGTTACAATTACAAATTGATGAAATGGAAAATACATACTTGATTCTATGAAATCGTAAAAGAAACTAAATCAATAAACGATAAAAAGTACATACTGATTTCATCAAGTTTTAGCAATAATATAGCAATAATTAACGCTAAAGGTAAAGTGTAAGTAACAAATCTTCCTCTAATTAATCACAGTGTACTTGACACCGATCATCATTCGCAGGCAATCATCCGAGCAATATCCCTCGGACATCGCAGGCATGTTTACAAATTCACGCGAGATCACGATCATCATTACAAGAGAGCTCATTAGGCTGATCTGTATGGCTGACCCTTAGCAACGAGAGAAAAAGTTGCTTTTTTCCTTCTTCCGCCTCCTCCATGGCTGAGAGAGAGAGAGAGAGAGAGAGAGAGAGAGAGTGGGGGGGGGGGGAGACCATTTTCGCGTGCTACTCGATTGCCCCTAGGGGTTGGACGTCCTCTATTTTCTCACTCTTCGCTCTCTTGATTAGACACACTGTGCGATAATCTCTCGCCCCGGCAGATTGCCACGACCACTCCGTGTAGCACTTTATTAATCGACAGCGACTTGCTTTTACAGAATGATGAGTTTCTTCTTCTATATGTACGGAAGTTGATTTGATTTTGTTCGTTTCTTTGCTCATTTATCTTTTTATGTGGTGTATTCTATTTATGACAATTATTTTAGATTTAGCAGCACGATGGTGGGTTCAAAATTTCTTCTTGCTGGATAACGCGCACAGGTTCAATGGCAAATAGCAGCAGAATCGAACAAATAATTAGAACGTCTATCAAAACATAATACCAGAGAAACTTTGATCGGTCAACAGATCATTCCAAGTGCCCATAAAAAGCGGCACGAGAGAAAAAGAGAAAAAAAGGCGTCTTTCTTTTCATTTCAGTAGTCTTTATAGGCGCTTCGTTATAGACTCAAATGATGCGGAAGCAGTTTCATCGTGATCTCTTTCCGTCCGATTCGAGCGAGCCATTTCAGTTTGCTACTTTACCGGGATCCTCTTTTCCGTGCCGCGGCTTATCCTATCATTCCTTCCAAGACTGAAGCTTTCAACAAAGATGGAAAATCAAGCTCGTAAAACTCGTAAAGGGTCAAGCAAATTTGATACATCCTTTAGTCGAGGTAATGTACTAATCTTCATTAGCTATATCCACTGCTATGCCGCTTTATAAATATTTTCTCTGTTAATAGAGTATAATATATATGCACAAGTGACCTTGCAAAGTTCCAAATCACTTCACATGGTCGTTTTTGAAATATTTATGATCAAAGTTGCCAAATGTAATATGGCGAGAGTCATAGGAGGCGGCGTGAAAATGGAAAATTTTTTGTTTCAACTTGTTTTTAAAACCCGCGCTGTTCTTCCTACAAACCAAACGATGCTAGATTAGATATTAGCGAAACTCATTATATATTATATTATTAACGAAGATCTTTACATATTGGTTTTTGCATAATCTATGCGGAGAACTCGAAAAATGACGGTTTTTTGGCTCTTGTTCAATCTTCAAATTTTATTATTAATTAGTGTAGCAACAGATGCCCTCTCAACATTTAGGCATAGTTACGACCCATCTATATATATTGGGTAGGAGCTACCTCAAATGTATACATTTGTATATCGTAGCAGTATATCGTACTGGCGTGAGTACAAAGTAAATAATTTAATTGACGCTCACTTAGGGACGCTGTTGACACATCTCTCACACTGCTTCGCCGAATGGGATTAACGCTTGAAAACTAATCTATCCAGGCGAGAAATTCGAGGATAGGATTTGCCGGCAGTTGTAAGGCACACGCCGATATCCGTGAACTTGATGAACTTGATGAAGGCGCGCGCTCAAGACTTTCGACTTCCGCGAAGGGGAGGCAAACTTCCTCGTGGCGAACTCGACAGACTGGCAATCAAATCCTACGAAGCTTGTGCAGTAGTACACCCAGGAAAGCATCAGCTGTAAAGGTATATTGTTGCGAGTCGATTCAAGGTATTGCATGTATCTCGAGAGCAAATAAAAGAAGAGCAAATGACAGAGTGCAATAATGAAATTAATCGAGAGAACAATTCCCAATTGGCCATCGACGTACTACATAAGTTGAGGCCGTGCGCACGTAGTCGCCTGAATGACGCACTCATTGTCAGTCACGTTTGAAAACGACTGATTGTTTGAAATCTACACTCAAACACTGCACTATTTACTTTTGACTAAAAAAAAGTTCGCAAAAATCAACGACTAAAAGATGATGATGCATTCTCGGTATCAGCTACCGTCAACACCAGAAGAAACGTCTACGTCAGGACTATTGTTTAACCACTTCAGAGCGTGAGAGAGGAAAAGACAAAGATCCACAAAAGCAGAACTACTCAACAAGCCGTCAGTCAACGATGCACCTTGACGGACATTTCAATTTTGTCGCTGCAAACGTGACGGGCAGTAAAGTGTGTGTGTGTGTGTGAATGCGTCTATATATAGACACGAAACAAGCGGGCTGCTGTGAGGTGCTTGAAGATCGCAGTAAATTTAATAATTACTCGTCCGCGCCCCATTTCATTCCATCCAATTGTATCTGTTCATGACGACGAGCGCGGTTAACGCATTATTGCGCGTCTAACTTGACCTACTTTCGCGCACCTATACACTTCGAATTTGGAATTGGCGCAAACAACCTCGTCGCATTGAAATCTGTGTACAATCATGTATTTCAATTAAATTATTCGGTACTGGAAAGAAGAACAGTAGCGTGCACTGGCGTTAAGACGGCGTGTTTATACTTTAAAGTATAATTATACTACTAAGTGAAATGTACTAGCGAGAGCGCAAGGGCAAACAGCTTATACTCGTAGGACAAAACTTTCCGATGTGCCGAAATTTCCAGAGTTGCACTTCAATAATTGACGAGTTCTTGTTGCTGCTGCTCCTCCTCCTGTTACCATCAAGCCGCACGAGTCTGATGGAGAGGCGAGAGGAAATTTTAATAGACACAAGCGAACATGACCTCGGGGAAATGAATTGACGATGCGGTTCGCCATATAAGTTTCGCTCTTCCGTAGACTACTCAAGTAAGATGTAATTAGAAGTCTTCTTGTTAAAGCTTCAGCGCGTTTTTTTTTTTTTTTTTTTGCGAGTGCACCTCGTTAAAATTTCGTTTCTCAAAGAGTTATAGTATTTGCTTAAGAGCTCATCGAAATGAAGCAAGTTTCGTGCAACATGAGCTGATTCAGAGGCTCATTTTCCACATCGAAATAAGGATGAAACGAGCGGTTTTAACATCCTCTGCTATACGCGCGGCTACGTCCATCTTCATCGGCAAACGTCCTCTCGAAATTTTCGCGGCAAAGAGGAAAAGATGAGCCGAAAGTTGAATGCGCCGCACAATGCTCTATAGGCGCTATATCGAATATATGGTGATTCGCTGGCTAGTGCGTAAACGACTCACAAGCCTTCTTGCCTCTTTTTCATGAATCAAGTCTTCTAAGAATCAAGTCTTCTTGCAGTTTGACTTTGATGAAGGATCCTCCATCTTTCGTTTTTAACATTTTCAACGCTGTGCTCGCCAATCAAATTTCGCTCGCGCTTGCAAAACCTCTTAACAATTCGTTATTCCAATGAGGAATTCCAAGTTGTTACATAACTTTTAAACGAACAAAAAGTCGAATCATCCCGCTTGAAGAGGAGGAATTGGCTTCTTCATTCGTCATCTTCAACTGGTTGGAAGTAATTGAGGCGACGAATTCTAATTTCATTGGGAGCCCGAGAGCACAACCCATTGAAAAATCGCCGAACATCTGTCGACCAAACATCTCTTTATTAACATTCGCGGGACCCTTCTTCTCCCTACTCTTCTTACACCCTTCAGTCTGCTCCCAAGTGATTTTTGCACGTTACCAACAACTGTCAATGTGCCTCCCTGGCTCTTCTACATTCCCTTTCACCGTCGCGATCATCCGTGCGAGCGTCATCAATCTAAACCTCGTTCATCAGCTGTATACTTCTTCATTGTTACCTTCATTGCTCCTCTCGAAGCGTTGTTATCAATAATTTTTCGTCTAATGAAGCTTCACGTAATTAACTATTGTTTATTAAAAAGGACCAATCTGTATAACTAAACTCTTCTTAATACATCTTTGGGAGAGTCTTGGGGAATGCCATCGTTAAAACAATTATTCGCCCTGATTGTACATATATAGCAATCGATCTGGACAACACACGTGCACGCAAATAGAATGGCACATAAGAGCGAGAGGAGGAAGCTGCAGCCTACTATGACGAGAAAACGAGTCGCGTGCCGCGTGCGGCACCCAAATCCCTATTCCCCTCTAGCTCTCGCCTTTGTGCGCGTGTACCACTCGTTATTATGCTAATTTTTATGCAAAGCTCCGCGTCAATGAGGCGGCTAGGCGACCAACGATATAGAAGCATGGATTATAAAAAGATTCGGAGCGCGTGTGGCGAATTTGTTTTGTTTTTTAAGATGTTTGAATTTTAGGGGCGAATAAATTTGCGAAAAAGAGGGGGGGGGGGGGGGAATTATCGAAAGTTGTGGTGTTTGTTACTTTTGCCCGAATAGGAAGGGAGTTAGTTTCATGTGGGGTTGGTCGCTCGGTGATGTGCGGACCGAGAATTAGCGCTGGAAATATACAGGTCTTTGGCTGAGCAAACTGTTTTCACAGCAAGAGCGTATATATGTATATGTGTACGTGGTTGTGTTTCGTAAAACGTGATCACATTGATTGGATGCTGAGGGTTTGATGCTGCATATCCGTGTCGCCTTTTCGTAGAATGGAAAACATATAAATTAGAATTTTCTCATTAATTCTGAATTTGAATTGCTTTGATTATTTAACGTTTGATCGAAAACACATTTATTTCAATAAGAATTCGCCACCTGCATTTTCGAATAATTCAAGGCAAAACCACATAATAGCAAAACTCGCAAACAGGGTCATTCATCGCACGGAAAAGCGATCAAGAGAGCGCGAAATGGCCGGAGGTTTGGATTCTCTCTCAGGAAGCGTCGGAACTGGTGGAACATCCGGTGTTAGGGGGCAAATGGGTGGTGATATTGCAACGCGTGAGCGCGAGAAGATCGCCTAATTTCCTCCCCCCTTGACTAGTTCGTGGATTTCATCTACATATACTGGTTGGCATTTTCAGTTTTCACATTGCGATGCGACATTCAATTTTCACGGGATATTATTATATCGATTTGGACGATCTCTTTTTTTCCTTTCCTTTTTGACGAGGCGGACACGCGCACGACACGCGTGCCAGATGGCCTTCCTCTCTCTCTCTCTTTCGCTTGCTTGCCTGCCCCAAAAGAGAGGAGAACTCCGAGCACAGCTGCCACGTGCCAAGCCTTAGCACACGGGGATTCATGTACCGGGTGACCCAGAATTTACAAATATCACGTTCGTGTCGCGTAAAGTTTTAGCTCTTCTCATTTTAATTTCTTAGTTTGTGATTTTTAATTTTGTTGGATTTGCAGTTGTCTTCTTTCAGCTGTTATTCATTGTATTGTAAATATATTCAAATGTTTCGGGTACAGATAGGATCGACAGCTTCCATTGTTTTTGTTATTTTATTTGTTAGTATTGCATTTTCAATAGTTCAATAAATCACTCAATTAAAAACAAAATAATTGGCAAAAAAGACTTTGTTAATTTTATTTATTAATCCGTACCATCGAGTGTACTAATAACTTGAAGAAACGAAAAGATGATATTTATAATGAATCTTCTTCCGCCATGGCAGTACCATTTATCGCATTATTTCTTTCTAATACTTTTACGAACATAATATTCTGCTTAAAAGTCGAAGTGAAAGAATGATATATACAATGATATTCAGTTCGATATTCAGCGGCATAGAACAATAACGCAAGTTAATTTTTACCCACTCAATGAATTACCCAAAATTGTTAGTCTAGCTGAATAGGTTCACGATTGCAAACGTAGATATCAAATTGCTGTGACTCAGCGGATCTTTGATTAGAAATATGACTGTGATAAAATTGAGCATCGATTATAAAAACTCATTGATATGAGCGAAAATCAGAAAAAAATGCAATAAATAGAAGAACAATCATCTGATTTTGGTATCACTGTATATATGCAATGCGAGCATCACAAAAGCGAAAGGTATTATGTAGCCGCCGAAGGCAGGCAGGCAGGGGCGAGGGTAGGGACCGGGTCGCCGGGTGGGCGCGTCTCGCGCTAAAACCTGTTTGTCGCTCGTCGCGTGCAGACGCGGTGTGCAACAACGACGCACAATGCAAGTAAGTGGCGGCGGCAGCAGCCCAAAATGTAGCGTGACCTTGATGACTGACTAAATTTTTTCAAAGAGGATATGTACGAACGGACGATGAGTTGATACTTCTTCTCCAGCCCAACATTACTACGGCCCAAGTGCAGGCAAGTTTTGTGGAGAGAGCGTTCGAATGGGATCCTCATATTAATCGCTATAGGCGCATTGTTTGATGAGACCGAAGTTGCGTGAGGATGCTCATCGTGAAACATACTCTGCTGCTCGAGTTCATTCATTATTAATCCAAGGACTTTTGTTATTGATTCGGACGAAGGTTTTTATGCGTATACTAACATCTACATCTGTTTTGTCTGTCATATCAATAGCTATCGTGAAATCCGATCGAAACTGTTTATCCACTGCAGTCATCAATAACAGCGCTGAAAAATTAAAAAACGACGTCGAAGCGTGGACAAGTCAAAGTTCCAAAATCACATAACGAATTACTCTGGCGACGATCAATTCACCCCGACCCCCTCACCCTCCTGCCCCTTGTTTGATTAGCTTTGACGCGTCCACCAGTATGTGTGTGTGGATTTGTGTGTGTGTGTATGTGTTTGTTTGTTTGTTTGTTTGTTTGTTTGTTTGTCCATACGAAAAAAGTGCCACGTAACACGACGGATGGAAGGGATAGGCCAGCTGCGGGATTCCGGGAATTTGAATCATGCAGCTGCAGACTCTCAATTTTCGGTACTTCTCAACATATATATGCCATATGCGTTGTTGTTGTATACCCGTTAGTTCCATGGTCGATAATGAAGGGCGAGGCGCAGTTATTTGAGTGGCTCACTTATGCGCGATGATTACTTCTTCATTAAATTTGTTATCTCCTCTTGCCCCTCACCCCATGCTTATTATTGTCAGATTCATAAGGTTTTTATGGATACGATCATGAAGAGAGGATTTTAGTATGCTATTCGACATTGTTTCAATAACATGAATCAAATCCGAGCTCTTTTTTTTCATGAAAACAGAAAACTTTGCTGGGGTTGTCAATTATTTTCAGCTGGGCAAAAAAAAATTGTACACAGAGTTTTCAATTTCTTTTTTCTTTGTAAAAGCGATCAATTTCTTAGAACTGATGTATTTTGAGCGTTTCGCGGGCGACGCAGTGATAAATTTAATTCGAGCGGCACGCAATACTTTGAGAGAAAGATTAGAGCAAAAGTTACTAAGTCGCAGCAGTAGCCGCGAGAGATAATACACTTTGGAATTTACGAGGAGGCAATAAAGAAGTGTAAAAATATTTATTCGTACCGAGAGAATCTCTTCTCCGTTTGCTGTATACACACACACACACGCACGCACAGAGAGAGAGAGAGAGAGAGAGAGAGCTTTGGCCCGCAAGCGTAAAGCACGTCTTTGAAATACGATCTAAATTTGGAATCGAGCCAGAATCAATTTGCCGAGTAGAGGGTCCCTGTTTCTTGGTCGCCTTAATGGCCGGAAAAGCCGATCTACCGTAATGCTGAATTAATCGACTGTTCCGCTTTCTGCAAAAGATCTTGTTACAATTGCGGATCGGAGGATACTCGCGACAAATTACTTGCGTTAAATTTGTGGCAGAAGAAGAAGTCCTCTTCTTTAGCTAACAGGGAGAGTCTCAGGGTACCGGATCACCGATTTTCCTGCAATTTGGAAGGACAGTCACTGGTAGCCCATGATGTACAAAAAACTATCAGATCCATCTCATACTAGATATGGTCATTAATGTGAGAAATCAATCAAATTAAAGCTGTCTTTTTTTGCTCATAACTTCATTTGGTATTGATTCGTAATAATTTTGAAGAACGATATAGATAGGAGAAAGCAAGATATTTAATTTGATACCTCGCACGATTAAAAATAACGATTTTTGACTCAGATAACATCGATCAAAAATTACCATGAAAATCGACATTATTTAAATAATATCAAGTTTTAAGAAAATCGGTGATCCGGTACCCTGACACTCTCCTTGTAAGTACCATGTTATAATTTTTTAAATTAAGACTGATGGTCGAAAAATAAACCAATAAGTAACAACGTGATATTCCCTGCACGAGACGTCGAAGGTAATTACAATAATGGTAGAAGATTTAATTAATGGCAAGAAGATTATTACACAGACTGCTCGATCGAAATTTCAGCAACAAAACAGGAAGGCTCATCACATTTCACGAAATTGATCAATTAAATTGAAATTAAATAACAAAACTTTTCAGATGACAATTTCAGAAAAATTACTAAGTAGTAAAACGTGTATGTAGTGAATAATAATTGTCGCAAATTTGGTAATAAAACTCTAACCGCGCAACTATACATAAAGCATGAAAAAATAAGCATCATAAACGAAAGGTTAAACAATAGTGGACAAAATTGAAGCATTTCTCCGAGTGCATTTCCGTGTCGGCGGTGATGAACATCTCTCCGCGTTTTGCCCAGCTCCCTAAAACATTTCCCGCTGCTTTTATTTTCGTCGTAGCGCACACGCATCATACCTACCACCGTTTTTTTCACGTATTAACAGACGTATCCGTGGCGGCAGTTTCCGTTCGGATCGAAGCGTATCGCCATAACTTTTTTATGACATTTAGTATTAGTTTTTATACATATCTATGTATGTACCATTCGAATCGAAGCCTCAGATAAATGCACGCATGCAATGGGTAACGATGCAAGTATTAAATGTGTTTTTTTTATCCCAGACAGTTTAGAACTCATGAAATGCATGCGAACATTGTAACGCACATGACTGAAATATTAATAAAAAGATTGTGCAAGCGATGTAAATTTTCGACCAAAGTGTATACGTTTACCGCTGTATTTTGCTGCTTCCCTGGACAGAAGGCTTTGTTTTGGCTTTTTTTTGTTGAGAAGTTTCGTTTCTTCTCTAGAGTGTCTTCTCTTCTTGATGTTTCATGCTTTAATCTTGTTTTTTTTTTTTTGAAATCTCCTACGTGCAATCATTGAAGAATTTATTTATATATTTCTGTCCGTGAGGATGTGTGTGTGTGTGTGTGTGTGTGTGTTCATTGTATTGTCAACCGGTATGACTCTTCTACTCGATGGATTTTAATGTCTTCTTCTTCATATGTTTTGAAATCCTTCAGGGTAGGTGGAAAATAATTTACAAGCAGATCTATTGCCTAGAAGAAGTTCTACTCCTCTTCTTCAAAAACTAGAGTAAACTTCTTCACATGGGATTGTTATGCATAAACTGCTATAACCTTGTATTTAGAAGGAATCTTGTTTTAACGTGCGAATCCTCATTTCAAAGTAAGTTGTCGCACGATGAATTCGGTTATATGTAGTCTGAATTATCTCACTTTAAAGCAACCCTTCTTTTTTAAGTGTAAATCACTGTTGTGCGTAAAATGCTGTAAGGTTTTTTTTTGCTAAAAAATGTTTTTTGCTAAAAAAAAGTAGTTTAGGTCGAGCAGGAACTGCCACATAATCTATCTCAGAGCCAGTTACAGGCGTCATTCGAAACAATCGAGAACTCAGCACACGACGTACGAAAATTTGGCAGTACAGTGTAGAGCATTGGATGCTTTATCGGCAGTCGACATAGAGAGACCGAGAGAAGTCACCGATTGCGAGAAACCGCAGCTCACGTAGCGACGAGGCAGTCGTGCGGGAAAATGGAACTTTGCAACATTATTGCGGGCATTGGGCTACACATATACACACACACAGACACACAGAGACAGCTCTTCTACTCAAGGAACGTCGACAAAAGGATTAATGCACGGCGGATTTTGACCGCAGAAGAGCTCTTAAACTCAATAAACGTCAAAGTTAAATTACTCGCTGTGAATGCGATCGAAACAGCCTTACAACTGCCATATCTCGCGGTTTATTACATGTAATTGCGCGGGATCCCATAGCGCAATTATGCGAAATCCGACTATTATATCAATCGTCGGCGCGAGTTGTGTGGAGAGGAAGCCATCACATTGTAAAGGGGCTTATAGGTACACTGTATGAGCAAATCCACAAAAAAACTGCCGTAATTCGAGAAAGTATTTTCAAATACTCAAACTGGGTGCACTCTCTCAATTTTAGGTGCACGCTGTTCTACGAGGTATCAAAAGATTCGTAATTCTCTTGCCC
>JAWWMK010008890.1:0-26164 GCA_035047105.1 Galeopsomyia nigrocyanea
TGTGTGTGTGTGTGTGTGTGTGTGTGTGTGTGTGTGTGTGTGTGTGTGTGTGTGTGTGTGTGTGTGTGAGTGTGTGTCGAGAAATCTCGAGAGGAGAAGAAAAAAAAACCAGTTTTCTGAGAGTAACGCTCTCGTTTCTCCGATCGAGACCAAATGCAAACAGAAACATTTGGGCGATTAACTGTACACGCACGCAAGCATATAACATCCATAAAACCGAGAGAACTTGCTCTTGGGAGGAAGATAGACAGAATTCTTCGTGTGTCAATGTAGTCGTGACTACGCATACACTCACGTATCACGATTTTTTTTTTCTTTTTTTCTTTTATCGAGCGTAGCAGAGAAAGTACAGTGAGATGTAAGAAGAAAAAAAATTGGACCATTTTTGGGAGGGCAGTACCAAAAATCGTCCTCTCTCTCTCTCTCTCTCTCTCTCTCTCTCTCTCTCTCTCAAGAGACCTACTTGCAGGTTTAAAAAGACCAAGTTTTTCGATAAGCAGGTTGTATTTCGCGCTTTTGGCTTCCAAGAGTATATATCTAACGAGAGGAGATGAGGAGGATGTGCGAGAGAGAAATTTTCAGTGGAAATGGATAGTTGACGAACTTCTTTTTTTTAACTGGAAAAACGAGGATTGAGTGTACGGCGAGCGATGGAAAATTAAATCGACGAGTTTGAGTTATAAATTAAAGCTCAAATTGATGAGACGACCTGATGATAGTCATTATCCGGCGATCCACTGTAATCTACGTCTGCATCGATACCGTGACGTTCGACGGCTCTTCTTATTTTAAAAAAATCCAGTTTTCCATTTAAAAATTTTTATTTTCTCTTCTCGACTTGTTTTTTTTTTCGCTGTAAACGAACAGTTTGCAAAGATTTTTTACAACATGAAATCACTATTCGAGTGAAAATATTTCTAAAAGTAGAACTAGAACGAGAAATATATTTAAATTAAATGTTATGCTAATTTCGCGTCCACTTTGCGTCCAAAGTACATGTTTTCGAGATTCGAATAGCAAAAAAAGTCAAACTATCTAGTTCACTTTTCATACAACAATTTCAAGAATCTCCCTTACACGCCTGTCATAATTAGCAAAAATATAGCACCGAACTCGAATACATACACGTGTAATCTGTCAGAAATTGAGCTCATAATCACCTCATAAATTCACATTTAACAGCCGCATTTAGCTGTTAAAATATTCGGGATAGGCAAGGCAGCGCGACAAGTGTATATTTATATACGCAGCTGAATATTTTAAACGCCTCTCGGTTCCCTCGGTGTATCGTAAAGTCACCACGGCGGAAATTTTATCGCTCGTAACTTTAAAGCACTCAATTTTCTCATCCGTGCGCACGTGCTTACATACAAAAAACCAAAACAGAAAAAAATACAAGTAAGAACAAATATAATGCATTGTGCTCTAAGCCAATGACGCATACGCGAAACTCCTTAACGGTTTATTATAGCGATACGCCTGCCGTATATTTTGTTGAAAAAAAAAAGAAGAGGGATAGTTTCTAGGTTATAGGATGCACTGATTTCCATGCTTAGAAACTTTTGCCATCCTTATCTCACGGCTGGAATCCGAATGGAAATCAAGAGTTTTCGCCGCGAAGGTGAAAAAAAAAAATCTCGGCGCGATCTTTCGAATACTATATACGAAGCCCCTCCCCGAGGCGACGACTTGTTTTTCTAGGTAAATCGATGATATATTTATCACTTATGGGCTTTTTAGCATTTTATTACCGCCTCGTTCGTTTATTTTCTACACTGTTAAAGTCGCGCCGAAGAAGTATTATTCGCGCATGACGAAAGTTATGAATATTGTTAATCGAAAAGCTTGCCATGTGTGTTAATTTATTTCATACTTTTCATATCCTACTTTGCGCATTTCTATAGTCGTGTTCCATAATTTTTTAGAGTCATCGTCTTTTTTAGAAAATTCAATTGATTAAAGATTTAATACCTTCAATTACAACTGACACTCGTTTTCAAAATATAATATTTAATGAACTAAACGATCCAGAAAGAAAAAAAAAGGATCTCGCTCGAACAAAAAAGCTCGAAGAATCAAGTCAATCGGAATCGCTTTCGAATCGTTTGACTCGTGTGTGTATGTGTGTGCGTGCGTGCGTGCGCGCGTGCGCGCGCGCGCGTGTGTGTGTGTGTGTGTGTGTGTGTGTGTGTGTGTGTGTGTGTGTGTGTGTGTGTGTGTGTCAATTAATCAATGCCCGCGCAGCTGGCAGTCGCGCGCTCACCGAAATCAAAGAGAGAGATGACTTCGAGTCCTTTTGAAAATGTCCGATACACAATATGACGAGAATGAAAAAAACACACAGGCATCTTTTCAAACCGGGCCACTCACCCATTTTACAACTGGGTCGCGCATATGCGAGAAAGACTTGACCAGTCGTCGTCGTTGCAGTCTCTTGGGATGTATGTGTGTGTGATGCGTTCTCTTCAATTCGACTTGGGATTCTCCTTTTCTATAATGGCTTGTCGCGGTACGGGGTTGATTGCATCGTGACACATCGCATGCCAACTTAATGCATTTATAAACTGAAAACAACGTGTATTTTTCTTTTCGAATCTCAATGGGGAAAAGTAGGCAAATTGATATTGACCGGACAGAGACGGAGAGTGAGAATGTGCATATGATGTGCATGGTGGTGGCGCGCGAACCGATTTGCGGTCCCACGTTACCGAAAATGCAGTTCGCGTGAGGCACGAGTGAGGTAACGGTTATAGCTTTATGACTTGGTATTAAGTATCACGTGCTCGCTGACTGCTCGTTGGTAAAGATTTTTTTTTTTTTGGTGATAAATAATTTTGTGCCGCGGCTTCGTATTTCACCTTGACAAATTATAATAACTTCGTATTACGAAGTACGATATATACATACACTTTTCAACAAATAAAACTTATAATCGAGATAGCTCAACAGCTTTATAAATCAAATTTCGAGAAAAAGAGTTGCACTTGATTAACTTCGTGCAAAATTGCCATAGCGCGTGCGTCTTTTTGCAATTTTCAAGCGTATAACTATTGCTATTCGCTCGGTTTTGCCTACATTTTCCCCCATAATTTTGCTTTCTTCCACTGCCGATTTTTCGTTCTTATTTCACGCCACGTATATATGAAATTGAAATTGAAAATACCACATACGAACGCGTGCACTGACTATTAGATATGATGGGGATAGTACCAAGGCATTACTAATGCTCATTCATATTCATTTCTGCGATTATAAGCTTTGGCTGTGTAGCTGCGCGTGATGCGTTGAGAAGTTAATTGGAATAGCGTAAAACTGTTGGATTTGATGGAGTACATTTCTTTACACGTGTATTTATCACATCAGTTAAAGGCGAGATCATTGAGTGAAAAATATAAATGTTTTTTTGTACATTTTTTATTCGCTGTTCATGTTGATTTTCTAAATTCTCGATTTCCTTTTATTAATTTTGGGTTGGTTGTAATAAATAATTCATCACTACTTACAACTGAAAAATTGAAACACGATATCTCAGAAAATAAATCTACCTGCCTCTCAGAAAACTACAGCATCGACCCACTAAAATTCTTGCATATCTCTGTTCAGGTCCTAATCGCTTTGCAGGTGCTTGTGAGGCATCATCCATCGGCGAGCATAAGAACCAATTGCCTAGAAAGCAGATTACTCAGGATGTTGTTACACGATAAGAGCTGACTCGATCTTCGACCTACCTTCCAAAGTGAAAAATCGTGAACGACGGATGCGGTCGTGAGCAGCGCGGCTCTTTTAAAGCTTGCATTCGTTGCTTCCTTACTTTCGTGAGATTAATTTGTCACTCGACGAAGTGGACAATGTTTTGGAGGCTACTTGGGAAGTCATACGAATAAATTAGTGGATGGGTTCATCTATATTATGTTTTTTTTCTATGTATCTATTTTTAATTCTGAATATCTTTTTTTATAATTTTTTTTATATTTGACTATTTTTTACTAATATTCTACGTAGTAAGTCGAATTTTTTAAGAGTTTACAATATCAAGCAATCGATAAAAGGGCTGTTGAAGAAACTGATCGACACTTATTTATATGCTATATCCGCCTATTTCCAGATCTTATCCACTTTACCCCTGTTTTCAAAGGTAATTCAATATACCAAGTATTGTGTTCGTCTCTAATATAATAAAGAAATAGATATCCGATAGTATTGATCGATTATCGATAAATCGCGAGGAAACGAAAAAAAAAACGATTTCCCAAAAAAAAAAATTAATACGAAAGATAATACGTTTACAACGAGAAACGAGGGCGAAAAAATCAAGCTTAACGAGATATCGTGAAACACCGTACTTAATATCCTATATGAGATTGGGTTTGTGTCGGAGAGCCGAAAAATTCCTAATCGCCATCGTATGATACGAGTCCTCGTTATTATATACGTACCTATTAACAACGTTCACGATTTTAATCTCCGCTAACGGAGACAGTACGCATCTAACAAGCTCGAGATGACATTGTGAAAATTTGCATATTGTAATTCTGACATATTATGCGTCGTAAGTTTTTAATTTTTTTTTTTATGAATCATACGTTCTTTCAAATTACTTCGTTACATCTGCGTTCAAGGAGACTGCGCGTTCAACTTTCTCAACCCTTAATTGGTCGGCAATTAGTATTCATGGTTTTAGCCTGGGTGTAAATCAACTTGACAATGTACGAGTTTTTTTTCTTCTTTTTTTAACGTTGAACGTTTTTGCGAAGATGAAGGTCAAGATTTCTAGAAAGGTGGGGCTGCGTTTTTTACGCGCGTACACGTTTCTCTGCGCGATCGAAAGTGCATCTCGTCGTGTAGAAAGTGATTATTGAAAACAAATCGGCCGAGCGATTTCATTGATTTTCCAGACTCTTATCGCGTGCGATGGTTTACTTTTTGTGCCTCGAAGGAAATTTATTCCTCGGATGGACACGATTTGGGTTGGGATAAGTATTGAAATGATTATATTCACTGCTGCGTTGTTTGCCTTGCGCTCGAGGCTACTTGTGTGCACTTGTAAATGTTTGCTTTGTGATCTCGTCGTCGTGGTAGATCAATTTGTATTTTCAATATCAACAGCGCGATGCACTCACGCCTGTTTCTTTTGTGTATCGAATCTGACGTTTACGGTCAAGTATAGCTAGTATTTGTAGACTTGAAAAAGTATTGTTGAAAATTTATTTTCTATAGAAAAAAATGAGAAAAAATTCTACTTTATCCATTATTCGCTCGAGGTTGATGTATGAGAACCTATCAACCCACAAACTCATCATTGTAAAGATGTGAGAAAAGCGTAACATACAGTCGCGAAAAGAACTTGAACTTGTCGTCATCTTGATCATCATATCTCGCGATATGCAAAACAAACGGCGCGGGTACATCCCGCGCGCGCGGGAATAAGGTAACGGTAAGACGCGAACTATTGTCTCTTGAAATCAGCCGAGTATCTACAGCAAAAAGAAAAGCGATCAGACTATAAGACTATAAGTGGCAGCTTCGAGACAAGAGAAAATTACGAGAAATTCCGAGGATCCCGTAATAAGGCCTCGTCGCGCGTAGACAAGAATTTTCATAAAGGCAAAAAGAAAAATCTACAATAATTAACGTCAGTTGTTTTTTTATTCATACAAATACTCGTAATAATGTAAAAAAAAACAGTTGTAACTCGAGATGCGATTGTTTCGAATTAGACGTTTTGTCGTCGAAGGCGTCCCGCTCGCGAGCTTTCAAAATTTAACGCAGCCATAAAAATCCAGTAGTACCCTGTTATAGAAAGCTTGTAGGTAAATTCGTTAAATTTACGGATTTTTCGCGGAATTGAGAGGTTAAAAGCCACATGCTTTAAATAATTAAATTATATGCACTTAATTTGCAAAAAAAAAATTTGGGATTTTCCCTACTCATAATAGTTACGGTTATGTACCACATCGTATATTAACAATAACTTTTATAAAGTAATTTTATAAAATACAGACGATTTTACCTACACTATTGACGCTCTTTTTTCGTCAAAAATTCCAATATATTATTAACAAAAATCAAATTATTTGACAACTTATCGGTCTCAAAATTGATTAACCTGTTAACAAAAGACTTTTACTTATGATTTAACAAATTATCAGTCAACTTTAAATATTTTTTTATTAAAATAACGCCGAACGTCGAAAAAGTCGATTTATTCACGGTATTTTCCGGTCAGTTTCTACAAGGGTAAAAAAAAAAGAAAAGCACGATGATTGATACCACTTTAATTCACCGAGTGAATTAGGAACGCGGAATGATAATTTGGCGCCTCCCTTCGCAAAAGTTTACGAGCAAATAATTAGCCAGTAGTGCGAGCGAGCGTTATTAGCAATCGCAGCGTGACGAATATGCGTGGAGCGCGCGAGAGAGAGAGAGAGAGAGAGAGAGAGAGAGAGAGAGAGAAAAGCAACACGACTCGACGACGGTATAGATGGTGGAAAACTCCAGTAACCCAGTGACACTATGCCTTCGCAGTCGGCGTATATAGACGTTATTCGTGGCAGTTACATACCGTGGCAGAGAGTCATATACGCGTGCACTCTTCGAGATTTCTATTAAAACTGCGCTGCGCCACTTTCGCATGAATGGACGCTGCTGCTGTTGCTGCTGCTTGTGCTCTACTATAACTGTGGTCATAAGTTTTTTTTTTTTTTTGCTTTTAGACGGACATTGCCGATTGTTTGAAAATTACTCTTTGAGAAGGTACACTGGAAACGCTCTAATTAAATTGGTTCGATGCATTGAATAGGGTTTATTGTGTGAATAATGAACTTTTAATAGGGATTTTTCAGTTGTGAGCCTTAGATGAAAAAAGTATTTCTATTTTGTTCTAATTCTTCTATCTTATAGATCAAGAGGCTATCAAGAATAAAAAAAAAGTCCTTTGAAGGTAATGTCATAATTAGCAAGAATTTATTGGAGTAACGATTTGACAGAATATTTATTTAAATTTTTCATGTAAATCACGGTAATGAAAAAAATTAACAATAAAATATTTTCGTTAGTTACATTTATTATGTATATAATTAATAAAAATCTCAGCATTTATTAATTTTTTTCCGTCAGTGTCATCTAAATTATTAATAGGTTGAATTTATCAAGTAGAAGTTAGACGGACACTGCAATTGAATTATGTCACATATTTGAACATGCTTTTATCAATGATCAATAATTATTTTCATAACATGATACTGAAGTTTTACAATTTTGATTCGACACAAGAAGTTACTATTATTAATAACAGTATCGAACCATATTACTCGCTACCATCTTCATCATCATGAAAGTATTAAATGAAATTATTAAATAAAAAATCAGTTACAACATCTGAATTATTGAAGATCCACCCAAAATTCCATCATCAAATTCACATTAAGAACGAAAAAAAAATCATATAAAAAATCAGTAATTAGTCCATGAAGACGAATAAGATCCTAATTACCTACCGCCAGACAATATCATTGAGGACGAGTTCGTCTCACGAGCGTGTCGTGAGCGAAAAACAGCTTCCGGAGGCTTTTACATTGCAATGTCATAGCCGCCGCGCGTTGGCGTTTTACCGCAATCGAAAGTCACGCGGCGGCGGAGCTCTTGCTTTCATAGCGACTTCTTCTCCATTTTTTTTATTAAGTTCGTTTTACTGCCAACGATTGTGTAAGTTTGCTCTTTCGTGACTTTCTTCTTGCTATGGTAATAGAGTGGTTTCGATCGAGTTGCAGCTCTAATTGACAAATTGAATCTAAGCGATGATCATGGAATATATTAGAGTCACTTTGACGCCGCGTGATGGTTTAATGGATGTGTAATTATGTGAGCTCGTTAAGTGAATCGTTTATGTGAGCTGGAAATTGTGATTATAGAATTTTGCAATTCAATTAATTATTGTAGGATTAGTTTTATTAAATATACGTTACAGTATTTTACAGTTCAAAATATTTTATTTTCGTGAATGAAATTTTTGCATAAATATACATTTATTCAATGAAAACATTGGAAGTTTCTTCGTCCTGAAAGTCTACAATAAGGCGATAAAGATGCATTGCGCTCCGAGAAGATACGTCGGCGAAATTCAAAGGCAAGTGAAGCCAACGAGGCGTTACAAGTAGAAGCTTTTTGTTAGCGGCGCTATTAACGCCTTCCTCTCTTTGCACGACTTTACACGTGGGAATCGATTCACGGAATCCTGACGCTATATACTTCGATGAAAATTCTTTACTTCACGATTCGGTAATAATTCGTTTTTTTTTTTAAAACGCGAAAAATACGAAGGAAATGAAAATTTGATTTATTGCACGTTCGAATGAAGCTTTCAAAATCGACAAATAGGTACAGACGCGAAACGTCACATAAAATTAGAATTTTAACTCGCGTCGACAGGACATTTTACATTCAAAACAGCTTCGCTTAGGCTTCCAAAGAAATTCATGTATACGTGCACAAAAACATTTCAAAGTCGGTCAGCAGCGCCACTAACAATCACATTTATATTATTCACGTCGTCTTCTTTGCAAAAAAGTAAAAAAATAAAAAGTCGATTTTCTCGCCAAAGAGTTTCATGCACTTTGCAGGCACGAGAAAACTATCAATAATCGCGAGCATCTTCTTCGCAAAAGGAGAAAAGGCGCCTTGGAGCGACCGTTCCAATTGCTCCTGTCGCGCACTCGCGGGACTTAATTGAATATTACGAGTCCGTGAAAGCGAATCTCGCGCGAGGAGGGAAAAAAAGGGATACGCGCGCGCGTATCTTCGAGGTCAAGTCGCTTATATATGCGTCGTCGACCCGATTTACCGACGTTGTAATCGCTACGGATGCGGATGCACCGTTCTACACTTTCCCCAACGTCTGCGTCGTCGTTCGTCGTTCGTCGCCCTTGAGATGCGCAAACTACCGTTATTCAGTTTCCTTCGTGGTGAATAGAGATGCATGTACTTATGTGACGTTTCCCAGTAATGAGTGTGTCTTTTGTATTTGCTTTTGGAGAAATTGGGTACGCAATCGTTCTAAGTCTATCATTTAAAAGGTAAATATTTTTACGAGTATAAAAGTATAATTCGTCTATTAAAAGATTTGAGAAAATGATCGGCTAGTGTTGTGTTACCATATAATATTTATGTACTCGATAAGTTGACAATATTGGAATATTCGTACTCTATAAAGAACTCCACCAAGTGGCAAACGCCTGCACTATCCACGTGTTATCTCTCGCATTTCCATAAACAGTATGAAAAAAAAATAATGCAGCAGTTTCAGCAGCGAACGAGTAAGTTCAATGTGATTGCTATTAGAGCATTTTTTAGTAAAAATCAAATGAATAATTAAATCTATTAATTATTTACAATCAACGCCCAATCGCAATTGGAGTTCCATACATTAAAAACTGATAGTTTTTCACAAACTTATTAAACAGGTTTATGTGATAAGCTTAAGTCTGTTGATTATTAGATATTTATTAAATACGACAAAAACAAAAAAATCTCTTAATTAAAATAATATTGAATGAGTAGTTCGTTTTTATAACTTGATGAATAGATTGATTGATACCGGCTTACATCGCAGATTATATCAATTATTGACAGGATTCAACATGTATCTAGCAGTCTATTATTTATTAAAATTATTAATACTCTCTCATCAAATGCACGATAAGTTTCGTTGATCAATTAAAGAACGATCTTCTAGTTTTAATTTCATTTTTACTAAATCACTTATACATTTATCAAAAAAATTAAATAAAATATTTATCAACCCTGTCAACTATAAAATTGTCAAAAAATACAATAATCCATAAATGAATAAAACAAATCAAGCTTTCACCGAAACATCAACAAATTGATATTCCACGTTCAGCGATAAAACAGCGTAAAAGTAGAGCTTTAAATCACTTTGCGCGATACATAGTACATATACTGCGCCGATAAAATCAAAATCCAGCCTCTAAATCTCAATTCGCACGTCGTTTGGCGAAAAAAGCGCGTGTGCGCGCTTTCGCCTAATGAGCATGTGTGTAATCGTCGACGTCAGCAGAAGAGAGAGAGAGAGAGAGAGAGAGAGAGAAACCGTTTTATTTTTCCTCTCCGTCCAAATAAAAAAAAAGTAGAGCAAAGCATTCATGCGAATAAAGCGTGTACTTATCCATTCAATTTCCAAGAAGCCGTCGAAAGCAATATACACGCATATAACACATTCGCTTTCTCCTATTTTCTCACGCGCGTAATTCGGTGCAATTCGCACGTATGACCACGCGACAAGGACGTTCGCGATTAATGATGAAAATTTTTGTTTTTTGTTTTTCATTTATTTCAATAATAACTGCTAAAATGGAAAGATATCATTTGCATACAAATTTTTTTTTTTGTGTGACAATGCGACAATTTATAAGTTGACAATTGACAAGAGTCAATTGAGTTAGTTGTTAGCATGATCAAAATAAGAAAGGAAACGTTGAGAATATAACGACTAGCCTCTTTGCCTTTATTGATTCGTTACGTTACAAGTGTCTCTTTGGCGGTATACATGCGTGTACATAAGCAAAAACTGGTGCACCTTAATGAAGAGAGAAAGAGAGAATAATCGTGAAAAGGAGCTCGGAAAGAAGAAATGACTCGCTATATTACCTTCATTTTCAGAGGTCAGTAGCTGCTTATTACGAGAGAGATACAACGCGTTGATATTGTCATTAATTAAAATACAAGTGTTGCGCTGATTACACATCTCGCTAACGAGCTTGCTGCTTATGTACACGAATAAATAAACCCAAAAAAATGCTCTTAACTATATAATCATAAAAGTAAACAGCGAAAATAAAATTATTATAAGTAGTGTAATAAATAAATAAATAATTTTACAAGCTAAAATCAAACTAAGCTGCGATCGATCAGACTTTTTTAACAGCAGTCGTAGGAACTACATTTGGATATAACATTAATTGAACGACGCGTAACATCGTAATTAATCATTTGGTATTTTCGTCGATCAATCAAACATAAACTTTTCTAAACGAAGAATCATCAATTTTCGTCGATCAACGATTGTACGCGGAATAAGCTTGAGTCTGTGCCGAGTAAGCGCCATCATCCCATCCAGCACCAGCCGACCAACCACCAGATACTGGTGCCGACCAACTCGACGATAAGGAGCTGCCATGGTGATGATGGTCGTCGTGTTTTTTATGATGATCGTGGTGTTCGTGATGATCGTGATGCTCGTGATGCTCGTGTTTCTCGGGCTTGTGAGGCGGCTCAGGATGGTGGTGCGACTTTAAAGCCAGGAAGGCGGAGATGGCGATCGAAATCGCTGCTGCGATTATTGCTTTTTTGGCCAAAAAGGCGATGGCGAAGTACGACATTGCTGCTAGCAAACCGAACTTGGCTTTCGCGGCGTACAGCATCGGCATCATGTGTTTCATGTATTTTATCTTGCCACGGCCTGAAACTCGAATTTTATTCATCGATTATTGTGTGATTAGGCAAATAATAAATGTGGTTCTATAATAATTACAAAAAAATTATTGATAATATTGTTCGTTCGTAATTGTTTTTAAAAGAGCAAATAGAACAGCGTATAATCTTCTAATATTTATTGTGACAACTTATCTGATGGTTATGGACTAAGATAGCTAGCTGTCTACTATTTATGTCTGTTTTTCCTTATTAAGCTACTAAATGGAAATTATCTCAATTACTGTAAATTTAGATGACAGACAAGTATATTCATTAGAATATGACCATTTTTCGAGATAATTACCAACAGTTTACTTTACTACTTTAGTAATTAGTTGTGTCACGCTATGATTTATTAAAATAATTGATAATTGATTTACATCGAACAATTGAACCAACTGACAAAATACAAGGATCGTTATAGTATTTAAAAAATGTATTTACCTTCGACGACGTCATCTGTAGCTTGGCGAATCTCTGCTGGGATCAGCTCGGTTACAGCTCGTGCGGTCGCTCCAATTTTGTCAAGAACTGGCATAAAGTTTATCTGAAAATTTAGATGTACAGTTAGAAACAATTTTTTTTACGATCGCTATTATAAAATTATTAGCATCCTGGAAACTAATAACACATTTTTTCCAATGCTGCTCGCGTTATTTAATGTAAAAATCAAATATTTACTTGAAAAATTATTGAAGAAAAGAAGAAAATAAGAATGAACAATTCTATTAAAACACTGACCTTCAAACTGCGCCCTTTAACAAAGTCGCTGACCTTATCTCCAAGAAACTTCTCTAAAGCATCCTGTCTCGTGACGACGTTATCGGCCTTTTCAATCTGCTGCTCGTAGACCAAATCCTTTCCACTCCTCGACGCGCGACTATTTTGCCCTTTAACAAGACTCACCCCAGCAAAAATTTCCAAACTATCCTTATTAAAAAACTCTTTGGCCTTCCTGAACAAACTCTTCTGTATACAAGATATGCTATCGCTCTTGAGACACTCGTCGACAGTTTGCGCCCGAGCGAACGCGACGATCACGACGGCTACCAGCAATAGAGTTGAATTCATGACTATTCTATTGTTACGTGCAGTAGAGTGTCTCTAGAGCAAAAGGAAACTTTGGGAGCAAGGTCTAGGTTCTTAAATATATATACAACGGAGGGGCCCTCGAGCGTGTCACGCCTTCTTTTTTCTTCTTCTTTCCTTTTTTTTTCTTTTAATCCAAAACCGGCCTCCCAGGTGAAATTTTCGTGTGGTCCAACGCGAATCCCTACCTCCTGCGTTCTTGTGCCCCCCTTTTTTCGTTTTCGT
Source organism: Galeopsomyia nigrocyanea (assembly GCA_035047105.1). NCBI lineage: Eukaryota > Metazoa > Arthropoda > Insecta > Hymenoptera > Eulophidae > Galeopsomyia > Galeopsomyia nigrocyanea. Next base: position 12,805 of record JAWWMK010008890.1, read on the forward strand.
ATTTTTTTTTCCCGAGCTTCATTGCGTGCGCACGCACAGCTGCGCCGAGGAGGGAGTTGCATGCGGCACTGCTTTTCGAGCATGCAAAATACTTATTGGTTTATTTTTCGATGAGAGGAGGAAGGGAAAAACGAGGAAAACATTTTGTGGGAGGATCAAACATTCTTTTTTTTTTTCGTTTTTCTTTTCAGTTCAATAAGCGCTGGATAAAACTGTTTTTTTTTTTCTTTTTTTTAAGAAAGTGTATTTTTGTTTACACTCATTCAGAGGTACATATATAATGCATTGACAATTGTGTGTTGGACGATATAAAAAAGAAATTAATAAAAACAGGAAGGTAACGAACGACTAGCCTCTCGGTTTTGATTGATTCTCAAATCCGCAGTATAAGAAAAAAAAACATGCACGAAACAAGGCGTTTTTTTACCCAAAGATATATATAAATAATAATGTACGACATACGCAAAATGTGTATGTTTCATAATGTCTCTGTGTGTATGCGATGCGTAGGCGGCCGCGAGCGATCGTTATTTTTTTTTTCGTTTTCAATAAATATGTACATTGACAATAGGGCGAGATATTTAAATCGCTCGACTGGTGCCCGCAAACAATCGATAAATATAACAAATACAATAATATTAATTAAAAAAAGAAGAAAAATTAATTAATAATTAAGTGACAAATAAATATTTTGCGCGCATTCCTCGCATTCAATCTCTCTCTCGTTATTTTGTTTGTTTGTTTTTTTCGTCTTTTATATATGGCTCATCTTGGGTACTCAGCTCGTGTCAGTCGCGTGATCGATATACAATGCCCAAAAGTTCAATGCTCCGTTGCCTTTCGAGAGAGAGAGAGAGAGAGAGACGCGTTTGATCGATCTCTCGAAAAAAAAATTTCAAGTCGGCGTATAACCTCATTTTTGTCGTCGGGCTTTCACTCGAAAGAGAAAAAAGAAAAAAACGAAATACTAACGAAATGAAAAGAAAAAGAAAAAAAACAATAATCGTCACTCGAAAGGCACGAAAGGAACATTGAATCTTAAGCTATACATATATCTCGAATTCGAGAAGACTTTAGCGGCGATGATAGCCAGAGAATGCTTGGCTGTGGGCGTTGTACGCCGAAGAGTCGTCCCAACCACCGGAGCTACCACCCGATGACCATCCACCGGATTGTACTGGTGCTGCCCAACCACCACCACCACCAGCGCCAGCGGTGTTCCAGCCCGATGAGTAGCTCGTCGTGTCGTGGCTCGAATGTTTGGCCCAGAGTGCTTTGAGACCGATGAATGCAGAAATGGCGATGGAGATGATCGACGCGATGATTGCTTTCTTGGCGATCAATGCGATGGCGAAGTAACCGAGTACGGCGAGGGCACCGACTTTAGCTTTGGCCAACAGAAGGAGAGGAAGGATCTTCTTCAGGATCTTCTTCTTGCCTCGGCCTGAAAAAATTTCAATTTCAATTAATTATTTGTAAATTACTAATTAGGGAAATAAAAGCAAAAGTATAGCTGATTAAAGAACAATGCTTTGGAAGCCTTTTACGAATTATCCTCATTATGAATTTTCATCGTTATCAATTGCAAATTCTCACGGTTACTTCCGACATTAATCGACTCATTCAATTTGCAAAGTATAAATAATGTGAAAAAAAAAAATTTACCTTCAACGACCTCGTTAGCGGCCTCTCTGACTTCAGTGGGGATAGATTCGCTCAGAGCACGAGCGGATTCGCCAATTTTCGTGAAAACTGGAGAGAAGTTGATCTGCAAAGATAAATCATTCGTTAGAAAAATTTATGCCTGACGTTGCGAAACTTTTTTGCGAATCTTATGTAATATCGGTAATCGGATATTGCACTTTCATATCGAGCTTTCAATACTACTGTTAATGATATTTGTTAAATACTCAACAACAAAAAACTTCGAACATCAATCACAAAAGCAAAAAACAAATTTTTATGTTAACACTTGACAGGACAATGAACACCACAATCGCGACGCGAAATGAAAGAGAAAAAGAAAAGTTTTTTTTTTGCACAATTCACTGGTAACTGACCCTCAAGCTGCGTCCGCTGAAGAAGTCGCCAACCTCGTCACCAACAAAGTTCTCAAGAGCGCTCTGCCTCTCGGCGACATCATTGGCTTGATCGATTTCCTGCTCGTAGACAAGGTTCTTGCCACTCCTCGAGCTTCTGTCGGCCTTCGATTTGACGAGGCTGACTCCGGTGACAATTTCGAAGCTATCCTCCTCGAAGAATTCCTTGGCCTTTCTGAACAAACTCTTTTGCACGCAAGAGATGCTATCCTGTTGCAGGCACTCGTCGATGCTTTGCGCTTGGGCGCAAGCCAAGATCGCGACCGCGACGTATACGAAAGTTTTCATGACTGTTGCGTGTGTTGTGTGACTTGATTTTTTTTCTTTTGTTCGTACAATGTTTTGTGTTCTCGTGCGTACGAGTGAGGAACGATTCAGGCACGCAGGTGTGAGCCTCTCAGTATATATACAAGGTCCGCCCCGGTGGCCGATCGAGAGAGAGAGTAAGCGCGCGAGTGCGAGTGAGAGAGAAAAAATATTCCTATACAGATTTTTCGAATGTGCTCTTTATCTTCGACGCGCTCCACGTATGGCTCGCTCTCTCTCTTTCTCTCTCTCTCTCTTACTCGCGCGCTCGCTCGCTCGCTCGCTCTTCCCCTCTCGTTTCTTTCGTTCGTTCGTCGTCGTCGTCGTTTGTGTATGGCTGCTGCAACAGCAGCTTCTTCCCCACCTAAAACTCACACACACACATATATACACACTTGTGTGAGCGGTCAGCGATCCCCTTCTTTTTCGGCACTTTTGTACGAAACGGCAAAAACTGGTTCCGGCCCGCGCCTGCCCGTCCCAATGATAAAATTATTATATTTTCTTTTTTATTCTTTTTTTTTATTTCGTTGACGAAGACGATTCTACTTCCTTCGTTTATCGAAACCTTTACCGCTGTGGAATTTTCGCTATTTTTTCGACGACAAATAGAGAGATAAAAGCGAACCGTTCAATTACGTGTAAAACGTTCGCAGATACTTGATGGTTCTTATACGCGCGGTGTAATCAAAAGCAATCATAACTTGTTAAAAACGTCCAGTTATATCCCGCGTGTGACCTGTATAAAATCGAAGGAATGCGCCGTGTGTGTGTGGAACGTCTTTTTAATCGACTTTTCAAAATCACGATGTGTGATTTTCTTGATCGATTTTTCAAGTCATATTTTTTTTTCCAGTTTTTACGGTTAACTTTATTTTTGAATATAAAACAAATAATTGGTCGCTATATGCGATAGATCCATCTATATGTAAATTCTTCGTTATAGTGTGTTTTACCATACAAGGACGAGTGGCAAAGATTAAACGAAGTGTCACAATACAGTCATGAGATGAAAATGAACTGATGACTCGCGGAAATCCGATTATAAAATCGAATATTTAACGGTTCCAACGAGTTTTGGTACGCAGTGATTAATGTTGGATTTCATAAGAGCAAAAAAAAAATTTTTGATCATCGTGAGAAAGTGCTTTTTCTTCGATCGTATCCGAGGTGAAAAGATAAAAATTTGGACACCGTCAGTCGGGAGAAAATCACAATGTAAATTGCAAGAGATCCGCTGGAAAGTCATATATTTGTGACTCCCGTGTGTGTGTAGAACGCGACTATGTACTTAGGAAGAGTATATATGTGCACGCTTCTTCGCTAAGTGAGACCTCACCGTGCGACGCGCTGATAATATGTGTACACATCCGCGATGTATGTGCGCAAAGTACTCTTTCGAAGTGAAAAGAAGCTAAAAGCTGCCAACACAGCCGTTACCATGAGCATTTTGAATAAGTGTACCTCATTAATAATATAGGATTATGTCTGGGGTTTCAATGTCACGATGATCAACTGTTTCGCTCTCTCTTGTATGACACTGTTAACACGCGTGGGAGTGTAATCGCTGTTGTTTCGAATCATGATCCTTTTTTTTCAATCATGTATATGGATAAGTAGTTGAATGAGTTGTATATTTATTCTTGATAGGTGTATAAATTTTCATATTTTATATGCGTGTAATTCGATCAAAGTAAAACACCAGAAAAAAAAAGACACACTGAAAGTTCGAAAATAAGAGCGTGAAAGTAACCACCCGCGCAATTCCTTCTCATCATACTTGATCGCAATAATCATCGCAGTAATAAAAAAAAATCAGCATGCTTAACTCGCGGAAGCAGCATCAAGCGCGAAAGTTAGGCGTATGCGGAAATTGCGACCTGTGACCCAAACGCGTCCACCTTCTTTATTTCTTTTTTTTTAATTTCATTTCACGAGGAGGCACACATATGCTTCAGGCTAATTTATCGCAGAGCTGACACGATTCGTGCGGCTGTCGCGAAACTCTCTTCAGCGACTTCTGGCGTTTTAACGTGAATTCCAGAGATTTTTTTCGCGCTCAACCGACAGAGAGAGACAGTCGCAGTTTTTTTTTTATTTTAGTATACCTTGAGTGTGTGTTTGACTTTGCCGCTTGACACGGTTAATATTCTCGACTCGCCGCACGCGTTGGAATTCATCTCCTTACCCTGATAAAGCTTTACTTTATTGTGTGGGAAATGGAAAGTTTTTTTTATTTCGGTTGGACTAACTGCTTCTTGGGAACTTGATAATAATCTGATTGATACTTATCGTTTTACGTGGGTAATTTGCGATGTTCGAAATATCTTTTCTCGCCGTCGTTCGCTTTTTTTAGTAGTATTAGTATGATCTTGATTATTCTTGAGAAAAATTAATCGTTTGTATTCAAGAAATAATTTTATTACTCATCGTAATAACGACCACAGCGTTTTAATTTTTATGAACTCGTAAAGTAAAACGTAATAAATTAACAGGCTTTAACCGACACGAAATCTGAACAAGTACGTAAATATTTATCGCGTGACTCGATAATACGTTTTTAAAAAGTCCATGCTTGTACATCTGAATGTTTTATCTCGGCTGGAAGATCGTGTATACTCCGATGCCTCTGGGGGAGTAACATACACTTCTCGCGATTAAAATCAAACACCGCGCACAAAAGAATATGAAGGTCAATCTTGCCGAATTAAAAGCCAAGTTAAATTAGCATGTCGAGTCTAACGGGCAATATTATCGAGGCGCTTATTAGTGAAAGTAAGACTGCGAGCTTTCGACGAAAGTTTCTGTGCTTTATGAAAACTGGAGCGAACCGCAATGAGGACGACGCAAGGGAAAGCGTATATATGTATATGTGTATACATAAAAAAATGTGTGTGGGAATTCGCGCCCTGTAATTACATTTGGCTCGCAGGACCTGTTTTTTTGATGCTACTTGTGCGATGGTAATGACGTGACAGGCTGCACGTTTTTCATGCTGCGGCTATACACTTCCAATGCGAAGGCATTGCGTCTGGCGTATGTTATTTATGATGTTGCGAGGAATTATTTGTTCATAATTTTTTTCAAATTTTTTCGTATCACTTGGAGATGAATAGATTCCTTTGTGTGAATGAAAAGTTTTACATTTCATACTTAAAAAAACAGTATTTTTTGTCTACAATGTACTTAAAATAAAATCAAATATAAACCAATTACTCAAGTCAAACTCTACTGAAGTGCATAGGTATACACAAATTACATTTTTGCTCAAATAAACTCGAAGGTGTACACGCAGCAATATTTGAAGCTCAAACAGTTTGCTCTGAAAACAAAAAAGTCGTTCCCTTTACAAATCACGTAAGGCCATTTACCCAAACAGGCGCACGAGCTAAAAGCCCGTCAAATGTCTTCCCTCGCCGGAGGCATTGTGTCACCTCGAAAATAAAGAGCGAGCGTGTGAGAGACGAAAAAAAAGAGGCAGTTTGTCGCCTACTGAGGAAGCGTTTATACACTCTCATTCTTCCGGTAACAAGCGCGAACTGTTAGCTCCGGCGTGGGTACGATTATATCCACCCACCATATGTCGACCGAAAACGGTTCTCCGACATCTCTTAGTATCCTAGTTTTCACGCGAGATTTCGAGCGATTGAGCTGTTATACGTAATTTGACTGAATATGCATTAAGCCTTCTTTTTTTTTGTTTCTGGGTACTGTGAGAAAATGAAAAATGAGCGAAGAAAAAAAATTAGGCTTGATGAGTATATTAGTTAGCGGGTGGTAATTAAATTGAAAAAGTTTCGGTAATTTGGGTGAAGGTAGAAAGGTTGAATGATTGAGCGAATGAAAACAAAAAATAAATAAGGAAGCTACTGTAATTTCCTCTCCATGGTCGATTAGACGGCTTTCGTGGAAAAAAAAATTTCTTAAGGTCTAAATAAAGACGGCAATAATTATAAAATCATTCTTCATCGTTTTAAGTTCCAGTGAGAGCTAAATTTAAAGTTTTGAAAATTCTGTTGCAGTTCATAAGTCAAAGCAATGATTAATTGACATCCAAGAACGTTCGATAATATTATAAGTAGATAAAAGCAATATTTAGTCAGACATTAGACTATCACGCTAATGGAGCAAAATATTATCGCTCGACAGCTACACGCGCAAAAATTTACAAAATGTATTTTCGAAAAAAAAAAAAATCGCACCTCCTTCTAAAAAATTCGAAACGCGTAATGGAAAGTCGCCGATTTTTTTTTCTCTTTCCGATTTCCACACATCGAACACGTGTACAAAATTATGCAGCGTATAGACCATTTCACTCAGACCTTCTTGACGTGCGCGCGCATACACAAAAAAAGAAGACGAGTGTATCTTCCGAATTCCAAATTCATTGAGAATTTCACCGGCGGCGCACATGTATATTGTACGTAAAAGGTGTGAGAATAACTTCTGAATCACCGTAGCGGATACCTAAAACACCGCTAGCCGCGCGTGTCCGTGTGTGTGTGTGTGTGTGTGTGTGTGTGTGTGTGTATGTGTGTGTGTGTGTCATTCACATGTATACATGCCGAGAGATCCGGATTGTAATGCGCATGTGAGCGCATCAATGAAAGAGAAAGCATTTTTATTTGACTTCCAACTTGGCGCGTTTTACATTTATTCATTCAAAGACTTTTCCTTGGAGATTTATGCTTCTTGCGCCGGCTTTTTCGTTGTCTTTTTTTTTCACTTCTTTTTTTTATCGCGTGCGATAGAAACGTTAAAGGCCTCGTCGCTGAATTATTTATCAGTTAAATTTACTAGACGTCGACTATATCGAGATAATTTTATAAGGAAACGTCGTATATCGTTGATTAGATTGAACTTTTCTATTTTTTTACAGCTTCTTTTGTTTCCGTACAGTGCGTCATCGGTATTAGCCTATTTACTCGGTACTAAAGTTCATTTCTATTTTACCGTTTAAGTGGCAACTTCATACGTATTAATTATTGTTCTTAGAATACACATATAATCAACGATTTACGACGGAACCAAGTATGTAACTTTGAAACACTTTGAGTGTAAAATACTTACGTCCTAGATTTTGAAATGATTCACGGCATTTAAAATTTCTCGCCGCTGTATAATTTTAGGCGTATTATTCATTTTAAAATAAACCACGATCAAAGTTTATAATATTTAGCATTCATAGGCTGACATTATAGAAATATGATTTATCTTCGAAAACAGTAAACCTAATTTTTTCACATTGCCGTCTTCAAAGACTCGTGATTACAGTTTTGACATTCCAGTCTTGCAAAACCACAGCTACTTGATAATAATAATGAAAACAAAAAGCATTGTGACATTAAAGGTTCTCTGCATTTACAGTAAAAAAATTGAAATATAATTCAGCTCAGTTTTACCATTTGGTTTTCATGAATAACTACTCTTTATTTGTATAAAAAAAACTGTTATATATACTATTCTAATGCTGTATTTTGTTATTTGTCCGTTTCTAAGAAGTTGTTTAAGTCTAATTTAACCTGTCAGTCTTTAGTAAATTCAGTAACCATACGTATACCATTTCATCCGTCATGATTGAATATTATTTTATAAAAAAAAGTCTTCTATTCATTCCTGAAAGTACATTAAAACTAACATATACAACGAAAACAATAAAAATAGAACTTTTTTTTAAAAGGTGTTATTAAAGACATAGCATAAAAAATAACTGTGAATTTCATTGCCACCACCCAAATCGAACTCAAGTGCTCACACAGGTATGATAAACACGCAAATCGATAACACACCCAAATGAAAGTACAATCACCAGCTTCATCGTCACGTCGCAAAGAGAAACTTCCCCGACGAAAAGTGAAACTCCCGCCCAATAAAACGGCTATTACGCAGCAGCGGCGGCGGTAAAACGGGACAATGAAGAGAAGAGAGGAAAAAAAGAAGCAGAAGAATTATCCGCAAAGCGTCGGTGTGGCATGAATGAAAAGTTCCGTGACCGTTGGGTGAAGCATATTAGCGAGCGAGAATCCCGGATCCCCGACCTTCGAAGCCGGTGAGTCCACTTTCTACTGCTGACCCTCGCACAGATAACCACCTTCATGTCGTTTTCACTTAGAGCTCTTTCACGTGCATGTGTGTGTGTGTGTGTGTGTGTGCGTGTGTGTGTATGTGTGTATGTGTGCAGCTCGTGCTCGCGTGCGCATAGATGCATACATCCGATTAGGCGGAATTAAATTTTGTTGGGAGTAAGAGTGTTTTGCAATATGACTTTATTGTCGCTCTGGTCCAGTGTGAAATATGCGTTCACTGGCTTGTAATACGTGTTTCATTCTTTTGTACATGCGGTAAATGCATGACAGTATGCCGTAGATGTAGATGTCAGATTAAATAACTGGATATATCTACTGACTTTATAGGTTGTGAACGTGTAAAAGTGATTTCCCAACATTTGCGCCTCTTTGTTTTGCCAATGTCTGATGATATCTATATGCATGTTGTGATCTGTCATTAAGTATACAATTTGTTATCAGATAATTTTGATGTTACATTGTTTTAAGGATAATCTGTTTAGAAAACCGATTATAATAAGGCGATGAAATGCAAATATATCTGAAGAGTTGGAATATGTCAGATGAGATTTGTAACAAATATAATGCAGTGGAAATAAGTAAACATTGCACATTGAAGCGAAACTTTTTTTGTATTTTTAAAATTTTTGTATTTTTAATCAGTCTATACGTACATTTCATGAAATTCTGTATGGCATTTCAATTAATAAGAATTTTACTTTTCCAAAATATTTAAAAAAAAAATTTTTTTTGTACCATTCCAATTTTCATTTGCACAAGTTTACATATATATTCTTTTTGACTTTATAATGCGACTATAAATATCAAGAGAACTTTCTCGGATGCAACACACGTCCCTGTTACTTTCAACTAATTGACAAAAAAACTCAATTACACTCGGGATCTAACATGTTTCCTCGAAAAATCTCAAGAAAACGACTTATCTTCAGATCGCTGATGTACATGCGATCTTACGAAAAGCTCTTGGGCCACTTTCCTCCAAACGAGGTTCAAATCCTCATAAAAAGTAAAAGTAGCCCTGGTGACGTAGTTTTTTGTCGGCGCATAGAGAGCAACCGAAAAAAAAGAAGAAGAAGAAAGAAAGAAAATAAAGCCTTTAAAAAGTAAAACCGTAGTTTCACCTTCTCGCCCGTGTGTATTGCGAAACAATGGAATTTCATTTGGAAGCACACACACGATAGCCCGCGTGAGAATGCCAATGACCCGACCAAATGAATTGACGCACGTGGCGAGTTTTGCAAGCGCAGTATATAGGATCACTGACCGACATCCGTGAATGGATGATCGAAGATAAAGTTTCACCGAATAGCTTCGTGCGTCAGCAGCAACGAGTTCGAAAGCTGCGCGAAGATTACAAGTGCGAGAAATATCTTTTGCGCACTTGTTGGATCTTTGACAGTAATTAATGGTATTTGGAAATGTATTAATGACGTTTTTCAAACGTTCATATTTTCAAGTCTTATCGTATAGTAACATATGTACTAAGGTATCACACTCGTAGAACAGGTATTATCAGAAGATAGATCGTAATGCATTTGGATTTTTTCTATTGCGATTTTATCTGATTAGAGTGGATTGAATAGAATGATTAGTTTTACCAAATTTTTCACATTAAAATTTCTAGTAAATAGAACATTATATGGATTTTTATGTTTCCATAATTAATGTTGCATGCAGGAATTAAGGATCTGGAAAAATGTTTTACATTGCATCTTCTTTGGAATATTCCCATTGAATTTTGAAAATCGCTAAAATATAAATTCGTTCCAGTTCAGTTGTGATTTTGAACTGGTTTCTTTTTCAGAAAAAAAATTATTTAGCTACGTATATCTTATAAATTGACATCTTTAAACAATATTTTGATGCAAATAATTGTGATTGAATATGCAGATCTAGTCATATCATATTCTTATATGGATGGTATAAGTTTTTTTATTTCACCTTCGGTTTTTTTTTTCGAAAAGCTATCGTATATGACTCTCAATTCAAGATGAGTAACAAAGATTATTTAATAATTTTTTTTTACTCCATTTTTATAAAATATTTACAAGTTCTTGAACGATGCATGCTCAATTGATTCGAATTCCATATAGCGAAATACTAAAAAATTTAGAATTTTTTATGTTAGTCTTATCAAGCATGTCATTTCAATTGACACAATTACTAAACTATTTTGGAGTAAATCTAATAGTGAACATAAAGTGTTTTTATTTAATTTCAAATTTAGTGAAATTTTCATCAAAAATTCATTATTTCTATGATAGAGCTTTCCGTAACGCTTTTCTTATTACTTGGAGATAGATCAAAATTTAGAAACTTTTCGAGCACCGTTACTGGAACCAATGAATTAATTGAGACTATTAATATGTGAGAATTCATAGATAGATGTAACCTCTAATTTTCATGCAGGACATAATTATGCTTATGAAATTCTTTATAGATGATATAATGAGGTGTTAAAACACAGCACGTGTTGAAATGATGTTAACATGAAATTTTCAATTCATGTCATGATCTTTTTTATGCTCGTGTTTACGTTACGCGTTTAACGCTCTATTTATTGGCGTTGTGAAGTAGTACGGATGTCTAGAAAAAATAATTTGTTGATTCTGTCAAATCAACGTAAAGAAACTTTCACGCTTTTGTAATCAAAGACAATTTAAATAACATCAATAAAAATCTTAAATAAAATCAAAATTGTAATGAACAATTGTAACTCTTTAATTTAAATACCCAATAAAATGGAAGGCAACATTTCGTTTTTCTCATATAAATGTAATATTTTGAAATTACTTTATAGTCTAGTTTAAGTGGAATAATATGCACATATAGTTTGGTTTCTTGCTTATAGAAAATTCATTCATAAAATTCATTTTTAAGAAAGTCAATAAATAGGTCAATTTTTTATTTTTTTCAACTAGGTCTATCATTGTTTATTGTAGATTTCAAAGAAAAATGATAAAACACTCGATTTTTGACAATACTACTGTTGATTCACAATTAGTATCATATTTTCCAATTCTTGACATAATAATATAATCGATTACAAGAAATTAATGCTTCAGGTAAGTTAGATAAACCATGTCGCTCATTACAATCAGAATCGAGACATCTGTGTCCAAATTCAACGGAAGTAAAAATCAGTCCCTTAAGGTAGCCTGATATAAAAAAAAGATTGACGATTGACCTGAAATCAAAAACGACGTTTCCAAATAAGCGCAAGCACATCGTCCGGGCGGTTGATTTGAAATTCAAATTACCACCGAATATATTGTAATGTGCATGGAATGTAACGGGGTTTGCTCGACGAAGGGAAAAAAAGAAGACGGCGATCGATGGACAACTCGGCTACTGTGTCACAACCTTGAATTATTAATGGACGACAAAAAAAAGTTGAATTTCAATCAACGGCTCAATCTGCTAATGAGCTGTTTTCAGGATATTCTAACGTTGAATTTATCAATAGCGATGTCCCGGCGCAACGGTGCTCTCTTCCTCTTTCATTTTTGAAATCGAAGCCGACGTTTGATCCGTAAACGTAAATTATCGGAGTTACGGTACCGCTACGATTAAACCTCTAGTGCTAATAAAACATCGTGTTTTTGAATGAAACGGTAAGCTGACTGGATTTTCATCGAGGAATTCCGTAAGATCGTTGAAATTCTTCGACTTTTTTATAGTTTCGATTTGAATTAAGTGATTGCTGGAGAATTCTAAATATTCTTTATTATAAGTATGTTTATTCTGAAATGCCTATCTATGATTGTAGAAAAAAATGAAAAATTGGAAATGGAAGCAAAATTTTCCACATCGACGGAGTTATATTAATTCTTTTACTATTTTTACTATAAAACTACTTATTCGATAGGTGTGATCGGGTCAAGTAAAATATTCAGTGATTTTGAAAGAACAAAAAGTTAATTTGGTTACTATTTTCTAATAAATCGTATCATTGTCACGATAAAAGTGTGTGACAATAAATTACTATAATTTATTTAATTACTTCGCGAGAAACATGAATATGTTGTTTTCAAAATTATATAAATCTTCAGAATCTTGATAAAATATAAGCAGATTTTTTTATGAACGTTCAACATGAGTAACTTCAAATATCTCATTCGCATTGCGAAAGTTAAACAGTACTTGTGTATTCATATTTGAAGAATTAACAATGAAAAACTAACTAATACAGCAAAAATTATCTAGTCCATGCAGTACGACAATAAATACTCTACGTCATAGTAAATGTCAAGATAAAATGGACAATAACAAGTAAATAAATGAGCAAGCCCATTAAAAATCAGAGAGAGAAAGAAAAGAAAAGAAAAGTTGATATTGCGCTATACGGACAAAATATTAAAAGACAATTTGTCCTCGATGGACCAACAGTCGTGGGCAGTTTGGAAAAAGCCACGCGCGCCCACGTATATAGAGAGACACGAGAGGTCCGCATGCGCGGAAGCGCCGACGTCGTCTGCGCGCGAGCGAACGAGCCTCTTCGCATTTTATGGTATTCGAAACATAAAAAAGAAAGCGCCGCACATGAGAATGTAGGTCAGTAGGCCTCTGTCTTTCTCCGCCAGCATTCCCCCCTCCTTTCTCCCCCCTTCCCCACTCGTGGAGGTGAACGCTCTCTCTCTCCAGGCCCCCAGCGCGGTGGGACTACAGGTGTAAGGAGTGGGGGAAGGCCGCGAGAAAAGCCGGTCTTGCCGGTGTGTTTTCGCGCGCCAGCTCTCGCCGGAGACGCACGTGTTTATTATGTGCTGCTCCTGCGATGTAGCATCTGATGATTGTACACCCAACGGACATTAATTCTTGCAGACACGAAACATGGAATGGACCAGGTTTTTTCATGTTACCAACTGCGAA
>JAWWMK010008911.1:5449-26126 GCA_035047105.1 Galeopsomyia nigrocyanea
CCCCCCCCCCCCCCCCGAGCGGAGTGTACTCGCTAATTACACCTGTAAAAAGTCAAGTACATCGATCACTCGATAACCCATTTTTTTCCTCTTTCTCCTCGAAACGGACCACTGGCAATTACGTAAAATAAAGTGCAAATTGCACTGCCTCACTGTAGTCGCGGTACTCGTAAGATCCATTAAAAGCAGCTGCTCGACAAACAGACGGGGCTAAGTGCTTATTCAAGGCGCCCTCGGCAAATAATGAGATTGGACTTGTGAGTTTTTTTTTCTTTCACTTCTGCAGGGCGCCTGGTCTTTAGAGCTCTGATGAATTTTTTTTTTATTTCGGTCGCCACAAACGGACCACGCTACCGCAACGAGTGAGACAGAAACGAATGTGAGATTATAAGTCCTTAGGCTTGCGGCGAGAATACCTTTAAAATTTCTCTAATTTTCACGGATTCTCCCAACTAAAAGGCTTTGCAGCCCAAAACTGACGGAGCTTTTCAGAGTCGCACTCGACATATTTTACCGTTCCACTCTTGCTCTCTCGCGCTTCTAAATGTGTATGCGCGCCCTCATTTTTATTTTGCACTTTACAACGCTATTTCCATCGCGATAAGATCGAAATGTGGTTGCGTTTGAGATTACAATCGAGCGAGGAAGACCTTTCCTTTCAGCCGAGACACCGAGGCGCATCGGTTGGCTTGATCTGAATTTGAGCTTGCAAGCTTGCGGAAGACTAGTACTATAGAAAGTTACGCTTCGGTTATTGGAGGAAATTCCACGGCAATATTTCTCAGAGATATTCGCTGAATTACACGCTGTGTTCGCATTCAGTAGTACGAGTCAAGTATAGTCAGACGCACAACTAAAACGTTGGTAATTATTTTTAATTTTTCTTTTTTTCACATCGACTTCCGATCGATAAATCCGTACAATTTCAGTCAGTAATTTCTATTCTGGAAATGCCGTGGACTTTTCAGAGCTGCGTTGATGAAAAACTGCGTGACTTTGAGAGAAACTCGAAATTAAACTTGCTGGAGTTTAATTAACAGCGCGTGATTACTGTACGCTGCTTTTGCTCTCGCGGAATAGTTGTTGACTCGTGTGTTTTAGCGGAATTTCTGTTTTTCCTTCAAAATTAGATATATTTTTTTTCCTCGGACTCTCTACTGCTGCGTTTTAATAAGAGTGGCGTAATAAACAAAAAATTATAAAAAAAATTGAAAATACTCGCTCGATACTTGTGACGTTTAATTTTTAGAAAGATAGAATTTGTAATTTCATCAAAGTTGCTGTGAATGACGGGTACTTCATACCGGTATGTAGCAGAACGTGAATGTTTAAATTTCGTTTAGTGATAGAATGTCTTCTGCAAAAGTGAGGTAGAATTTAAATTATGAATTTCAAGTGAATATCAAATGTACAGAATAACGAAGCGAGTGAGCTATTTAAGGCTTATTTTATTTTCGAAAGAGAACGATCAATATTGCATGAACGGTTCCTCATTTAACGAGAATAAATTTATCAACAATTTCACAAATATATACATTCAAAGCGTTTCATTTTATGTCAGAAATGAAAATTCTATAGTTTTACTTTATCAATTATTTTTCGATTACGTTTCTCTGAAATACAATGCTTTCTCTATCACTCGAGTTAGTATTTCACTGCAAGGCCTCATGAGAAATTACAGAGAATTGGGACAAAAAAGTCTTGCAGCCAACAGAAAATAACGCACAAAACTAAGAACGGAATAAATCCTCTTGGAAAAAGCAATCAAGACCAGTGACTGTCGCAGGCGCACCGAAGCGACGAGTACTCAAACGCAACGATGACAAACAAAGGGCTTGCAATCGGGACAAAGGCGATTTGGTCGTAAAACTTTCTTAACGATCAATTAACCGATACACAATGATTCATTCGATGGGTGTCGCTCATTAATCTCGCTTTGGAGTTCGACGCAGCAGCTGCCGATACTTGCGGCAAAAGGAGAGAGACAAAAAAAATATACGATCGAGGATTTCACGTAGCCAGCGGCTTTGCGATTGTTTTGCTGCCGTCCGACAGCTATAAGTCACCACGCCAATGTAGATTTATCGAACGCGCGCCGGATTTTGCTTTCGAATTTTGACGAGGATCACCGCCCAACTCGATGCTTCGTAGACAATTTCATTGGGATTTCGTGTCGATTGGATTATTTATCGATTTGCTCGACTTTTTTCCGGGATACTTTGACAATCTTATTTTAAACAAAGAGCTTCATCTCGAATCGATGGCACAATCGTAGTTTTACAAATCAAATTTGTTTGTGATTCAGTAAAGCTGGTTGTCTATGATCGACTTGTCCAATAAGAGATTATATTGATCAAGTAAACAAGTACTGCCTCAGCTAAGCAATGATTTGTTTTTTTTAGCAAGAATAAACATTTCCGGTTTATATAAGTCGGTAACATTGGCTTTCACGTTAAGCGAGATATTAAATAAGAGAAATTATTAATTTAAAGCTTGATGATCAGAAAAATTTGAGATCATAGGCATTGATGAAAATTTGCATTTGTTCTGTAGGTCAAATTTTATTGAAGTAATTTGAATTTTGATACTTGACAATGTAAGGAACTTTATTACGTAGTTCATATTCGCAACCGCAACCAATTAAAACTAGAAATGAGATTGAACTTTTCATTAACTCGCAAAAGAAATTTTACTACAGATATCTTTGATCAAGTTCTCGATGATACCTATATGTATAATCGTATCGCTGCAAAGACCTATCGACGAATGAAATGAAATTGACTGCTCTATAAAACCGTTTGCAAGCTCAAGCATCGATCTACTTTAGAAAAGAAAACATAATGAGCAACATTCCCGCAATAATTTAAAGTACTCACGAATTCTAATCAAATCGACAGACACGAAAAGTAGAATGCTCTCTCAGGATCGCGACGAGGATTGAAGCATCGCCAAGAGTTGTACAAGTTTACCTAATGATACGCGACGAATCGATTAGCCGACTCTCGAACGCCAAGTCGTTGGTCTGAAGAGAAAATCCTTTGGGGATAGCAGGAGAGGCAGTGAGGGAGAGCGAGCGGATAACGAACTCGAGCCGATAAAGTCGTTAGCAAAGTAGAACCAACGGATTTGGATTCGCCGGCACGTAGTTCGCTTTGTAAATTTTGACGAAGCAAACTTACGAACTGCAAAGGAATTCTTTATGGAAATATCCGGGCTCTCTTCTTAACGAACTGTCTCACTGCTCCTCGAGGAGTTCAAACTTTTGCGTTTTATCATGGTAAATTTCCTTGCACGCGCGCGTGCAACTTCGCCGCCAACAAACAGCAGTGAACTTTCGTTATCCCGGAACAATGAGCATCTCGAGTAAACTCACTCGGCGCGCACAATCATTTATAACTCCACAGAAAGGAAAAATATAACAACGAGAACAACAGCAGCAACCAGCAGCTCCTATTGTTGGGCTCGCCTCGCAAACAAACGACCAGCCGTTAAACCGGCGTAAACAAGCGCGGAGGCCGCCGGATATGTGCGTCAAACTCACGCTCGGACCAACGACCGACTGACGCCCTCCCTCTCGCGCGCGCTCTCTCACCTCAGCGAAACTCCCTTCTACTCCCGCGGCTGCGCCCTCTCGCACCACCACCACCACCTCCACCACCACCGACCCACGGGGATCCTGTGAACTCTGCGGTTTGCAATACTAGAGCGGCATTTAGATCGCTCCAATTGACAAAGGCAAGTAGCATTGACGGTTGTTGTGCTCCTTTTCTCTTCGCTGCCGGAGCTGGCTTAGTGCAATTTTAACTCTCGTGATTGCCATTCGATTTGGGAGGGAGATCAAATCGAACTGTAGAAACTAGTGTAATTAAATCATTGCAAATTCCCAATTTGAAGTATCGAACTTTATAAAATTATCAATTGATACGTAGAAATCGAGTTCTATAGTCGAATATTTTGATCGAATATTGCCTTGTAGTGGAATGTGATTAGGTTATATACTCTCAAACTCGATGAAATTATCAACAGAATTCTAGCAATTCCAAATGTTCTACGTAATTTTGTCGGCATAAGTTCACAATGAATCTATTTAACTTTGTTACGGAAATCTGGCTACCCATACGATATTTAACGCTATAATTGCATAACAACCATAACATCGATAATTAATGCGCAATCCGATTCTAATGGAGTCAATTTATCGCAATTTGATATTTTTCTCCGGTTTATCGGTAAATCATTATCTACATATAACATTGAATGTCTGAGTTATTCCCGACATAGTGACTTCAAAAGATTGATCATTCGAGGATGAATTTCCACTGGCGCGCAAGTGTTCGACAAGGAGCTTCTCTTTCCTTTCCCGCGGGCTTTGGTGCCTCGATCGATTTTCCACGTCGCCCAAGCAAGTCTATTCTATGTTTTTTTTTCTTTTTGCTTTGCCCGAACGCGCGCCTCGCGTCCGATATATATATAGCAGGTATCGACTCTCTTCATCTTTCTGTTGTTGGTTTATATCGTCGCCTCGGACGCGACTCTCGAATCTTGATTGCTGCGCTGTGTATAGCGTTGTTCGTCGAATTCGTCTATGGATTAATATTTGTTGCGAATTAGCGATCCCATTGATTGGTTGACTCGAATAGTTGCAACTGGCGCAAGCTTTCCGCTGAATGATTGCCGTGATTTGGCTGCTACGCGCTGCTGTTTACGCTGATTGGCTTTTGTAATCACGCCTCATTGAGGCCAGTGCTCTCCGCACGAATCAGTTGTTCGCGAGCAATTTCTAATACTCGAATTTTCGAAAGCGATATTTGACTGACGTTCTATAGAGTTTTCAATTGATCGACGCGGTGGGAATCTAACAACGTCAATAAAAACTTTAATATTTTTCATCCAATTTCTATATTCGAAACCGCAATTTCGCAAATGTGGATGTTGCAACATAAAATCGATTAATTTACGCTCGAAGCGCGGTTAATTTTGGAGAAATGCTAATGAGCATCACATATAGAGTAACGCTTCATATTTACAAGCGAAGCGAGCAGCACAAATCAGCGAGTTACGTGCCAGTTAAAACTTACAACTGTTGGCCGTGTTGTGTGCTTCACATATAATAGCGCTCCAAACTTACAACGATGAACTTTAACAATTTTTTAGTTCGACGATAAATCTGAAGGTAAATCCGAACGCGCCTGAAGCTCCTTTTTTCAGCCAACTCGGTTATGAAAGAAAAACAAAACAAAAAGGGAACTGTGCGGCAATCAGAGAACGAGATAAGCATTGCCTACCTCCAATTAGACTGCCCGAGCTTTCGAATGTGCCCTCGAGCTACGGAGCTGCTGTGCTGTGTGTGAGTGTGGTATATTTTTTTATTGCTTACCGCATGTGCGTGCTTGCACTCTTTCCTCTACTCGGCATCGTACGCAGGCAGACCGTTTTCGCGCGTACTTGGATATATAGCATAGGTACTTGTTTTTTACTCCTGGCTCTACATACTATACGCACGCAAGTATTCGCACACGTTCTCTTTTTTTTTCTTCTTTTCTTTTGGCCTTTTGCGAATTCTGATAAACGAGATGCTCGCGTTCATTTCATAGAAAAAAGCGTGCGATACGAGTGGCTACGAAATGAAAAACGACATTGAAAGCAAACACCGCGGATGTTCTTTTTTTTTATTGCTTTAAACTGCGTCGACCGATATGGATTCTCTGAATAAATAAAAACGCTACGGTAAAACGCAGTTTCAAAGTGCTTTCTGCACTTTGAAGTTTACCTGGTGCACACTTGTGCACGCATAAAAAAGGGAGCTCGCGTATAGTTAGAAACGGTTGAAATACGAGTTTCGAAGAACGCTTTGAGATTTTTATGCCGAGCGATGAAAATAATTTCTTTGCGGTACTGAAAAAAAAATACGACTCTTTTCTTAGATCGAAGATTAAATAAAATATCACATTATTTTACAATTGCACGAGGAATGATATTTTATCGAAAGCATAACGACGCTTACAGAATTTCTCGCGAGGCATTCATTGAAAGGCAGACAGGTGCTAATTAACGAGCCTCGGCGTAGCCCTTCACAGTCGAGTGGCAACGCGCAAACAATCGAACAGCTTCGCTACGCTACGCCGTATATAGCAACGCGTCCTCGGCTAATTGACAGCGTAGTTGTTTGCTCTGCGTTTACCTCGTCGTCTTATTATCGTGCCTAAAACATCATACTCGAAAGTCACGCGTATTTCTTGGACGTAACCTGTTGCACTTTTGTCTATTTTCGACTTTGACAGCCTTCAGACACCAGGTGGTGCAAAGTGTGCGAACGACAAATGCTTTTTCGCCTTCAGGTTTATATGAATTTCACGTGGCATTTTTAAATTTGAGTGGCACATGCAAATTTGAAACGAATAAAAATTGACATATTATAGCGACATTCTGTCTATGCAAATATCAATTACGGCATTTCTTTGGTGCTACGCTAATATTTGACGAGCAAGTGGGCTCAATCAATAAATCCTTTTCTGGAACAAAAGCAATCTCTCTCCCAGTCTCTTCGAGTGATTTGCTTAACAGGAGAAATCATTCCGAGTGTGATTGAAACGTGATGGAAATTGCAGTTCGCTCGCCTTCACTCTCGCTTGCGCGAGCTCGAAAGAAAAAACTTGTCGCAATTTGTAACATTTTCATTATTCCGAAGCGAAACTCTCAAGGCAAGATAAGACGAAAGGATGGATGACGCGAACGAAATTAGACGGAGCTTCTGCCGCTCTACCTTGCAATTCTTTTTCCTCGATGTGCCCTCGCTTTTCTGCCTAAAGAATATGTCTGTCTGTTTGAAATTTCCGTTTCGCTTACTTCACCTTCGATACGTGTTAACTTTTGTTTTTGAACTGCTATTACAGGATCGATCGGAGATATTATTTTAGGATATAAGCTTGTCCGATGCAATTATATAATGCTGAGATAGCTGCCTTTGTTGGATTCGATCGATGTGAATTCAATCAAATGTTGAAAACTTATTGAACATTCTACTTTATTCCGAGTAAAGTTCCCGTTCTTCTTTGAATATTAAAAAGACCTATTATTACTCCGATGCTTTTGCATGTCCATTTTTCATTGCACCTTCAATTTATAGAAATTCATCACAATTGTGTAGTACCAACGGTCGCACATATTAATTTACCCTATAAAAGTATAAAAAGCTTCGACATTTAACCAATTCGAACGATTTCTAGAACTAAAATATCGCCAAAAACATAAAACTATATCTATCGCACCAAGCGTTATCGAGTGGACAAATTAATGTTCTCAATTCCGCGTATTGCGTACGGTTACGCGCGTCATTTAGCTTTCACACGAGGCACATACATTTAATTACTCTGTTTACTCGTGGAATAAAGCCCGCGAGCTCGCGACGGCGCTGGCAGTGGGAAATATGCGAGGATTATTTCGTTGTAGCTGGTTTCTCATTTCGCTTAATGGATTTGGCGCGAGGCAAACAGCTGCAGTAGCCAGCCAGCCAGCCGATTTTGATTAACAGCAAAACAAGCATTCCACCTCTTATGGGATTAACTCTGCATCGGCGCAAACAAAAGAGATGAGATGCATGCTGTATATAGTTCTCGATGCGCCATATTTTAATTAAAACGACATTTTTAACGTAACGAACCTGTATGTGGAGCAATTCTTATCAAATGATAATTAATGTTATCTTCCTGCTTTAGTCGATCAAATCAAAATAAGTGAAACAATTCCCTTGTCGCTGTAAATCAAATTACACTCGTATTTTAAAATTTGATTAAATATCTCTATCTAATCATGTTCAAATTAAAAATTGTCGAAGCTCAATTGAACATTATCAATCAATAATATTTTAATTTATTTTTATGAATGATGAGTTTTACTCAAAGTGTAGAGCAAAGTTTTATAATACGTCATTTCACTTTAGTAGTGCTTATAACCTGATCGATATCCACAAAAAGTAAAGCAAGTAAAGTTCAGTGGGGCGACCCTCATATATGCAAACCGCTTGGTCATAAAGCATTCAACGACTATAGGTACGAGCATATTGTTTGTCGCCATTGCCATGGCGACCAGGTTTTCACTGTACACCCAGTGCAACCAGTGGCCGCGCGAATGTTTCTCGCGGCACATCGTCGAGGCTGAACAAATATTATTTTTGAAAAATTAAATAGTTCCTTTGTTACTTTTTTTCTCTAAAAGTGTAAGATCCAATCGCTAAAATATATAGTACCGCTATATTTTACATTAAAAGTTATTTGAAAATATTTGAGTGGAGTGATTCAGTAGAAAAAGGCAGCGCGGTGGATTAATTTTCGAATATTTCATTTAAGCATCGATAGAACGTGCAGTCTGATGTATATTCATTGTTGCTAAAATTAGGCTTATCGTATGTAACAACAAATTCACGTTATCAAAGCTAAAATGCGAATGTCTGTGAGTCACGATACAGCTTGACCGTAATTGATTCATATCAAAAACGCTTAGTCACAGTGAACTCCAGTGTATCTCTGCAATTTACTCCACTCAATAAATTAGCACATAACTCACTGCTTATTTACGTCTCTATCTTTGATCGCAAATAATTCGATCGGTACATGCTTATCTTTTTGTTATTGAAAATTGGAATACATTGATTGAAGTTTATTTTTTATCGATTATGAAATATGTGCACTCAAATAAATGGAATATGAGGTGACCAAATTTCGAGTTTTGATGATCAGAATTACCTATCATAAAAGTGAAGAATATATTAACATGTCGTTTAATTTCCTGGAAAATTAGGGTTACAAAATAAAAATAAAGATAAATTACTATATCAAGGTGAAAATCGTATTGTAATCGAAGATTTGAGTTCTGAGTTATAGGCGTATATTTCGAATTTTTAAACTTCTATTTTATATAAAATTCTATATGGATTATGATATATTGATTTTACCATTTCTTTAAATCTATTCTAGACATAGAATTACTGAAGGGCAAACGAAGTAAAAATACCAAAACTTATCGAGACGAAATGACGATAGACTTATACTATATACCACCAAGTCCACCATGTCGAGCCGTGATGATGTTGGCAAAATACATCGGGGTACACTTGAATCTCAGACCTGTTAACGTTCTTAAGGGAGAACACTTGAAACCTTCATTCAGGAAGGTAAATTTTATGAGACATTTCCTCACGATCTAGTCGATTTGGGAAATAATTCGTAATATAATATAATATTGAAAGTTTTTTTATATTTATTCCATGTATTACTGCTCTCATTTAAAAATGTAACGTTTAATTAAAAATATGATGCCAATCAGTCAGACGATTGCGGATTAACTCGTATCGATTTTTTTCACATCCATACCTCTTGTATTTTATATTATCAGACTTACCTGTATCAATTACGTTACGAAACAAATATGGACTATAATAAATTTCAATTTATTACGTCTGTTTGTAAAAAAGGATAAAATTGTGGTTCTGGAAAAAAATAAAGTTTTCCATTTTTTTCGTTTTTTTTACTGCAGCTTAATCCAGCGCATACCGTCCCTACTATGGACGATCACGGTGTTGTCTTATGGGAGAGGTACATGTAAAACATTTAAGATTGCAGTATTTTTTGTTGAAGTAAAAAATAAAAGTTTTGATTATTATCGTAGTCGAGCAATAATGACGTACTTGGTGATGAAATATGCAAAAAATGATGCGCTGTATCCAAAAGACCCGGAAATAAGGGGCCTCGTTGAGTATCGACTATTTTTCGATTTGGGCACGCTCTACGCTAGTATTTTTGCATACGGCGTGAGTATTTCAGCATTTATTACTAATATACATTTTTATTTATGAAATATATTGTTTGAGAAGTAATTTCTTTTGCCTGTTACTACATCTAATAATACACTATTGTTATAAAATCATATTTTATTTTCTGCACTCTGGTAGCTAAATTATCGGCAGGAAAAAAGAAATATTTGAGAAAAATACACACCTAGTGCAAAAACAGATTACTACATCACTACATTCATATATCGATGATGAGCAGTAATTGATGAAACGCATTCATAAAAATTGTAGATAAAAGCAATGATACATATAAAAGCAATAAAGTTTGATGAAAGTTGGTTTATAGCATTGAGTTTTAAATTTATTTTTAAATTTTATTTTTGCTAATTGAACGATTGTTATTAAAAAAGATGGATCTTATCCTGTTGAACCCATATTCTAAAAATTAACATTAATTTTATTACAAATTTTATTTAAAAAAATTTATTTTTTTAGTCACCTGTACTTTTCGGAAGACGGGATTCTCCAGACGAAAAATTAATGGCACCTATGATCACGGCATTTGAACTTTTAAATGGTTTTCTAGAAAATAGTAATTTTGTAGCTGGCGATGAACTGACCATTGCTGATTTTTCAATTGTTTGTTCTGTTTCTACTGCACAGGTACGCCTGCTATAATGCCTGTTTTTATTATTTATAAACTGGTAAGTAAAAGTTGAACAAATATATTCGTTTTTGTACATGTTACAGTCGTTTGGTTTTGACTTTGGTCGATTCGATAATGTAGGCGCTTGGTACGAACGATGCAGAATTGCGATGCGAAAAGGCGGATTTGAAGAGATCAATGAAGCTGGTGCCAGACTTCTTACTGGAGCGTATAATGCAAGTTTAAAAATTTAGCTCGAATGTTTGTTGTACAAATTTTTTTGCTGTCACAAATTTTTATTTTCGAAAAGTTGATTGCCCGAGATAATTCTTTATTTGTTAGAAAATATAGCACCGTTTTATGATAATTACTAGATATTATTATATTTTTCAATGATCCAACAGACTGTTGGGAACAATTTCTAATCACATGCCGACAGTCATTTTTTTAATTTGTAAAGATTTCTAAACATAACAAGCAATATTTTCCATAGGATATCTAAAGTAACAAACCAAATTGTTGTATAGAAATTGACGTATTTGTACAAATCAATGCATACATATCATAAATGTATGAAGATAAAATATTTTCTTAAGCAAGTTTATAGATAATAAATATTAGTAAAATACTAAACGTTATTGCCTACTTTTATTTCTTTCAATACAAAATATCCACGACTGTTGCAGCTAAAGTTGCCGTAGAATTGTTATCAAATCATTAAATTTATT
Organism: Galeopsomyia nigrocyanea; assembly: GCA_035047105.1. NCBI lineage: Eukaryota > Metazoa > Arthropoda > Insecta > Hymenoptera > Eulophidae > Galeopsomyia > Galeopsomyia nigrocyanea. The sequence continues at coordinate 16,611 of JAWWMK010008911.1, forward strand.
ACCTTTTGAAATTTCATGAATTCAATACTTTGTGCGATTACACCATGATAAATAAATAAACTGATAAGGATACTAAAATGTTGAAGAAAATTAATAACATTTATGTAAATATTGAAATTGAACTACCGTCTGGTTGATTATAATAACATAAACAATGTTTATCGGACACGAATGAGTCATTAAATATACAACTGAGTAATAAAAAATATTATTCGATACCTCATTCTCATCTTTCCTCGGCAAACGTAGACGGTTTCACAGGCTCAATTGTAAAATCGAGGTACTTTTGAGTTATTCGTGAGGTGGTAGTTGAGCGTCACGCACAAAAAGTAGTTTGGCACAAGTTCTAAAATAAATTATTCATATGTATGTAAGTGTGAATTACTGCTATATATTTGATGTGATTATTTTAATACGTTTTATATTAACGATTTCGTCAAACACAATTCTTTATTCATTTCAACTATTTAATTTTAGCATTGAAAAATCAATGTTATCTAGATTAATCAGAAATGAATATTAGTTAAAGAAATTTAATACACTTTCTTTTTACCAGAAAAATTTACAATGGCTACCAGTTTAACAGCATTATTTTTAACGTTTATCTTACTCATAAAACTTGTCATGATAATGAGCTCAGAAAATCATCCGACAAATTTCAATATTATTGAAGAGCAAAAATATACGAAAGCCAATAATTTCATAAATCCATCCGATTACCGGTTACCAAAGTCAATAAAACCGGTTAGCTATGTTCTTAAAATAACGAACATAGATTTTGATAAATTCATATTCTATGGTTCATGCAACATAACAGCTCTAGTGAAAGAGTCTGTGAAAGAAATTATTTTGAATGCTAAAAGTATTATAGTACATGTAAATGCTGTACTTTTAAATAGCAAAAATGTGCAAGTTGATAAATTCAAACTAAACGATAAAACAGAAATATTGAAAATTATTTTAAAAAGAAATATGGTTCTCAAAAGTACCATCAAAATTGTTTTGAGTTTTAAAGGAAAACTACGAGATGATATGAAAGGGTTTTACAAAAGCTCTTATTTTAACGAAAAAGGCAAACAAAGGTATGCCAGTTGGAAAAAACTTGGAATATGAAAATTTCAATATAATAAAAAATTATCAATTCCACTTTAAGGTGGTTGGCTGCGACTCACTTCGAGCCTATAAACGCAAGGTACGCTTTCCCTTGCTTCGATGAGCCAGAATTTAAAGCTGAATTTAAAATAAGAATCAGAGTACCTAAGGATTACAGTTGCTTGAGCAACATGAATTTCAAATTTGATAACAAAACGTGAGTTGAAGTACTTGCATGAATCCTGATTAACCAATAAAATTACCATGATCCTTTTTTATCTTACAGTAGGTGGTGCCACTTTGAAAAATCCCCAAAGATGTCAGCGTACACAGTAGCTTTCGTAATTTCTGACTTCCAAGCCTACCCAAGTAATGACGCTTCTTTAAAAATGTGGACTCGAGCAAACGCTCTACCGCAAGCAGTCTACGGCCAGAAGATTGGCGTCAAAGCTCTTGCAACATTCAGCAAGTTGTTTGGCGTAAAATACTTCAATAACATGAAGAAAATGGACATGATGGCGTTGCCAGATTTTTCGGCCGGCGCCATGGAAAACTGGGGGTTGATCACCTATCGCGAGAGCAATGGCCTTTATGACGAAAAACACTCATCCGACGCAGCCAAGCAACGTGTTGCTTCAGTCATTGTTCATGAGTGCACTCATATGTGGTTTGGTAACCTCGCCACGCCCCAGTGGTGGACTTACCTTTGGCTGAACGAAGCCTTCGCCAGATACTATCAGTACATAGGCACTGACTTGGTATGTATACGCACGGCGCTTTATCACATGCATGGAAAGTCGACGTCGAACCTGATTGATCTTTTGGACTTTAATGAAATCGAAGTGAGGTTAATTAGTAGGTTTTTTTTCGATATTTTTGGACCATAGACTGTACCGAAAAAAAAGTATCAATTGATTAAAATTTTATCGAATCTTCGATTTTTATTATAAAAACTTGAATTAACAGACGTAAGTATTTTTTTTAATTGTATAAAATAATTATGGCACATAATAGATAATAGAAAACTGGAATATGGATCAGCAATTCATAGTAGAGCAATTCCAAAAGGCTATGGCCGTTGACACTGCCGTAGATTCCAAGCCAATAACCATCCCGGATAAAGATATGATCACTCCAGCACAAATCCGCACTGCAGGCGGCACTATCACCTACAATAAGGGAGCAAGTATTGTGCGTATGATAGAGAAAACATTCGGAACGGATGCTTTTAATAAAGCTCTTCGACAATACATACAAAAGAGGTATGCAAATATAATGCGTTGAAATTCGTATCGCTCAATAAAATTTGAATTAACAGAAAATTCCGATCAGCAAAGCCAGAACATTTATGGCGAGCTCTTCAAGAATTTGTTGACTCAGAGCTCGATGTAGCAATCATAATGAAAACTTGGACAAAACAAGCCGGTTATCCATATATTACGGTGACGGTTGAGCCAGATTATATAAAATTGAAACAGGATCGATTCCTCCTGTATCATAGCAATACTTTGGAAAACCAGTTATGGTGGGTGCCAATAACCTTATCATCATCAAGAAACATAAGTAGCTTTACAAAACCAGTCTTCTGGCTATCAAAGCAAGAAGACGAAATTAAGAGAAACAACCGTAAAGATTCTTGGCTTATCCTCAATGTGCAATCTGCAGGTCTGTATGACGCTACAAAAAATTATGCCTTGTAACCTGAAGTCCCGAATGAGAATGAGTACATGTTTCCGCTTCGCAGGCTTTTACCGCGTCAACTATGATAAGGATTCCTGGAATCGAATAATTGAACTTTTGATGAGTGGAGATTTCGACAAAATTCATGTCGTAAATCGTGCAGCTATTGTCGACGATTTATTAAATCTCGCTAGGGCTAAGCTTGTCAACTATGAGCTGGTTTTTAAAGGTCTTCGTTATTTAAAAAGGGAGAGGCATTATTTACCTTTCAAGACTGCTCTTACAGGACTTGATAAGTTAACAAGAGCGATGGTTGAGAGATCTGACTACAATTTTTTAAAAGTATAATTAATCATTTTATTTTCTACAATTTTAAGACTGTAATAATCATTTTATTGCATATGCTTTTCCAGGATTATGTCATATCATTAATTCGAAATGTGTATAATGAATTAAGGTTTGATGATAAAATAAATGATGATCGATTGACAATTTTATTACGGCAAGAGCTTAATAACATGGCATGTAGTTTTGACGATGCATCTTGCTTAAACAAATCTCTCGATTACTTTAACGAGTGGAAAAATAGTAAAAAACCGTAAGTAAATCTTGTATATATCAGACTCGAACATTGATCCGTACTATGTAAATATGATTTTTTATTTATCAAACAATGTTTGATTTTTGAAAAAAAAAAGCATCTTTATTACGAGATGTATCGACTTAAATAAAAATCATATTTTACTTCTTTTACTTTTAATCAGTGTACCGAAGAATCAACGGACTGCGGTTTATTGCGCTGCCATTAGACATGGAACGGAAAATGACTGGGACTTTTTATATGAACAGTACCGAAAAACTAACGTTGCAGCTGAGGAAGTTACTATACTAAATGCACTTGGGTGTTCCCAAAATCCTAAAATACTTAAAAAGTAAGAATATAAGTTAATTATGAAAAGAATAATATTTCTCATTGATATATCAACATCAATACAATTTTCAGACACCTTTTAAATGCTTTATCAGGCTTTGAGATAAGCCGTATTCGCAAGCAAGACATTTCACATGCATTCAGTGGTGTTTATACCGCAAGTTTGAATAATTCTGCATTCATGATTGATTTTGTCAATGCAAATCATCAAGCTCTTTACAACTAGTTCGTTTCTTTACGATAAGTAACTTTTAATCAACAACAAAAACAGTTACAATATTTTCTGACATGAAAAAAATGTGTTTCAGTTACAAAACATACAATATAATTGGATCTCTTATTGGGCGTGTGCTACAAAGATACCCGATTAAAAGACTAATGGACAAAGTTGAAGAAATTGTCAAAGCCAATACTCCACATATAATGCAAAATATAAAGTCTATTGAGAAGAGCCTGAATTTCGTTAAGCATAACATATACTTTTTCAATAGTCACTTAATCCCAGCAATCAATTCGATTAGAGAAACAAGTACAATGAATACAACGAATTATTAATACATTGTAAAAAAGTGAAGAAAAATAATAATTTTAAAAACTGACACCCACGGCGATTTCGTTAACTAAAATTACTATAAGTTATCTGTCATTAGAGGAATAATTATTTCGGTATTATCTGCAGTTGTCGAATTTTACAAAATTTCACCTGTCATCTAATGGAATAGCTTTATAGTTAGCATATTTGATTAAAGAGATATCTAAAAGAAATCTATACTTGATCAAATTGTAGATTTTTTCCTCTCGATGATAAGCAGTAACTGCGATAAATCGCTTGGATAAAAACTGTAGATAAAATCTACGTGTGCGATTCGACGTATCAAAGTAATAAAGTTTAATGAAAATTTTTTCGTATCATGGGATTTTGATGATAAATAATTTTTTTAGTTTGAAATTTATTAAATAATCTCACTATTGTTCTTGAAAAAAAATCGATATTGAAGTCTGTTCAAATGACTCCAATAAAATCCTTTTTTAAATTTGATCAATGAATTTTTTTTTTCAAAACTTGTATTTTTTCAAAAATATTAATTTTTAGATAATATTTACTGACTTCAATGGAAAAAGCGCTCGAACTTCATAATTAGCTAAAGGATAGCATCGTTAGTAAATTTTACGATAACTAAGAATGGCGATGAATTTCCCATGGCTTTTTTAAAGTATCAATTTTTATACAAAAGATAATTTTGACAGTTCAAGCTACTTTTAAAGAAGACATTAAAATATAAAACGAAATGGAAAACTGAAAAATTTCATGTAAAATACTTTAATTCAAAGCCGTTGTTACTAGTCGTCTGCAGATACACAAAGTAGCAACAAAAAATAAAATACTCGTTAACTGAGCCGTCACAGCGGTATGCACGACGTGCAAAGATAAGCTAGCAAAAAGGAATTGGACAGGTGAGAGATATATTCGTTTTTACCTGTTACAGCCGTTCGATTTTGATATCGGTCGATTCTACAGTGTAGTCGCTTGGTATGGGCTATTCAGAATGGCAAAGCGGAAATCCGTATTCGAGAAGATCAATGAAACTGCTGCTAGATAAGATGCTCACTGTAATTTTTAACGCAAATTGAAAAATTTCATTTGTGTAAATCATTTTTTTTTCTAATCTTTACATAATATTATCACTTTTAAAAAGCTAATTATCGTTGCAATGCGCTTTTTTAAGAGAACATAACATGGCTTTATGTAGATGACTATGTACTAACATAGCTTGTTTGTTTTGTCTGTTACGCAATGCACTAAAAATGACATTAGTTTATTACCGACGACAGCCAGAAGTTATCTATAATTAGAACATCATTATCTTATATGCGGTTAAAATTCATTTCAAATGAAAATTAGATATTGCAACAGATTTAAGTAGTGAGTTACTTGAACGATGGAAGTGAAAGTGTACGGTTAACAGATATTCCTAGGTGAAAAATGGAACTGTTAACCAATTATTTTTTGCGAGAAAAATTGAGAGGATATAATGAATGCATATACATTAAAGATGTCGTCGCTCGGTCTAATACAAATTTATGTACTTACTTTTGAAACGTAAAGTGTATAACTATTTCAACAGGAGTTCACGGTTAATAATTCTCTGAGCATTTACTAGAAAAACCGTAAGTAATACGTGGTTATTGACCTGAATTAATTACCTACAAGAAACGTGGTAAGAGTCGCAAATAGCTATGTGAGGTAATGTTATCGTAAAAAGACGACCAAAGACATTGTCTGTTTCCAACTACGGCTTTTGTATGCAAGGCTGATCAATTATATAAACTATAGTGGCTTTGCTGTTTGTATATTTCCGGTGCCAAGAATATATGCAACTTATCCAAAGCACGTGTACCGAAGAACATATTTTTCCTAAAATAAATCAAATTTCTTAGAGTGAAAATAGTAATGATATATATTGCTGGGATCTAGTAATTCAGTTTCGCAAATATTTTAGAAATCGTTTATACTGGCATTGTACAATTTTTCCTTGAATTCGTTGCGACTTTCGATGTCCAAAACCAAGGTAGTATGTCAAGGAGGATGAATAGTTTCTCACTGAATAAAAGTTAATTATCTGCGAATGAATTTGGTACATTTAATGTTTGTACAATTTTATAAAAAATGAAAATGACAAAAGTTCTTTGGTATTTAACAAAATATCTGAATATTAAACTTTTATTTTCACATTTTTTCATTTTATTCTCCTTTTAGCTAAACGTACGGAATAAAACTAATTATTCAAATTACCTAGTAATAAAAGTCCTAGATATTTTAACGCGCAGTTTATTTTCTCTATTGAGGTCACACCTTCACATAATTTCAAAAATAAATATGAGTTGAATTGTTTCGTCGAATATGAATAATATTTTTCTTTAGACGTTAAATATCATAAAAATCACAATTTCTATCATTGCCATAGCTTTCATTATTTTGAATAAGCTATTTACGTCGTAAAAGAAATAAATGTACCGTTATAAAAAAACAATTTATTCTCATTTAATCTAACTTTGAAGAAATTGATTGGTGAGTAATAAATAAATACGAAGCTCGTCGACATTTTTAACCGTAGTCTGAACAATTTCTAATAAAGCTTCTTATCTTTATAAAACTCTGATTGCTTATAGTCGCTTTGGTTTCTTCACGAGTGACTAATATTATTGATCGATAAAGTTTGTCTAGCCACTTTACCACTTGGAACTACCAATCAACACAACGTTAAAATATAGCTTTACTTTATTTATTGATAAAATTTATTGGTACATGGAAAGGTTATGTTAAGAGTTCAATTTAATTATATCTATTCTACATATTGTTTTTCTTTATATTTTCATCAATCCGAAATGATTTTTTTTTCAATTGAGAGCCGACAAGATTGTACGAAATGATTTTGCTTTTCATTTATAATACTTATTTTTAATTAACCCAAATAGATAATGCATAAAGTCATATAAATTAATATCCGTCGACATTCATACGTGACATAACTTGATTCGTGTGATCGTGGCACACGTTGAAAGCACAAAAACTCATCCAAAAAGTATTGATCGACGTTGCGCTATCAGCAGCCTAAGCGCGCGATAAGCCAAACACATAAGAAGAGGATATCTGGTATAGCGAGGCTTTTAGAGAGGAGAGGACAGCGATAATGGCCGTAAGCACCTGTGCGTGTAAGTGTACGTGAGAGCGGCGGAGCTGCATTTTTTTTCGAGTGGAAATCGGCGTATCGGCTCGACTGACCGATCCGCGCCAGAGTCGCTCGCTCCTCCGACAAGAGCAGAGGGCTCCTCAGACTTGCTAGTGAAATCGTGGTAACGCAGAGACGATTTAAAGTTACGTAGTTTGTGCGTCGTTTAGTCAACAATGAATAACGTTTAGTGTCTGATTTTTTTTAATTGGAACGTTTTAGAGTAAGTGGTTTACATTTTTAAATAGATTCGCAAATTTTATTTGGAGCATTTTTTAAATATTCTTCGTAACGAATTTCATTATTTATAAAGACCTGTTTAGAATATAAAGCTTATAATTTATAATATTTGAATTGCATCGATTAATTTGTTAATTGTATTTTGTTTGGTGCTTGTTTTACTATTAAAAATTCAATTTGAAATTTTTTATTTTTTTTCGTCACAGACATTTTTAGCTCGCGCATAAATACTTATTACTGATGATTTATCTAATGATTGAAATTTTATTCGACTTTATTAAAATTAGAAAATATATTAAATTAATGTCTTTTGATTTACCAGAAATATTCAGAATGGATAGCAAATCGAATATATTTTTAACGTTATGCGTGTTGGTAACGCTCGCATTAGCAGCTACCGCTAAAAACTATCCAGTCAGGTTTGATAATTTTCAAGAAAATGAAAATAGTAAAGATGACGATCCGGTCAGTCCAGATCCTAAGGAATACCGGTTACCAAAGTCAATAAAACCAGATACCTATGATGTCAAAATATTTGACATCAATTTCGAAGCTTCCACGTTCAACGGTACCTCTACTATCAAAGCTCATGTGGAAGAGCCTGTCTACGAAATTGTTCTAAATGCTGGAAGTATCAAAGTTGACGTGAATTCTATTCACGAAAATGGCATAAAATTGGATTTAGACAAAACAGTATCAAATAATAAAACAGAGACATTTAAAATAATTTTAAAAAAAATTTTGGCTGTTGACAGTACAATCGAAATTTCATTGAGTTTTAAGGGAAAACTGCGTGATGACATGATAGGCTTTTACAAAAGCTCTTATTACAACGAAGAAGGCAAACAAAGGTATGACGATCTAAAAATACATAAAAATATAAAAATAAAAAAAATTCGAAATTATCAAATTTTCAAATAAAATTTAAGATGGTTGGGTTCAACTCAATTCGAGTCAACACATGCAAGACATGCGTTCCCTTGCTTCGACGAACCGGAATTCAAAGCTAAATTCAAAATAAACATTAAAGTTCCTAATGATTATAGTTGTCTGAGTAACATGGGATTTGAATTTGATGATGAAGAGTGAGTTAAAGTAACTGTATCATATCTTGGAAATAAATCGATGCGAAACTATTATATACATTTCTTTCGCAGGAAATGGTGCAAGTTTCTTGAATCCCCGAAAATGTCGACGTACCTTGTAGCTTTTGTGATCTCTGACTTCCAAGCCTATCCAAATAACGATGATGTAAAAATGTGGGCTCGACCAAACGCTCTTTCACAAGCGGCCTATGGCCAAGAAGTTGGCGTCAAAGCTCTTCAAGAATTCGGCAAATTATTCAATATAGATTACTTCGAGGATATGGATAAAATGGATTTGGTAGCGGTACCAGATTTTTCGGCTGGCGCCATGGAAAATTGGGGTTTAACCACCTATCGCGAGACCGCTGGTCTTTATGACGAAAAACACTCATCTGACATAGCCAAGCAACGTGTCGCTTCAGTAATCGTTCACGAATGCACTCACATGTGGTTCGGTAATCTTGTCACGCCCGAGTGGTGGACTTACCTTTGGCTGAGCGAAGCCTTCGCTAGGTACTATCAGTACATGGGCACCGACTTGGTACGTATACATGCAACGCTTTATCGCAAGCGTCGCCACTGCATTGCTAATTATAACGTTACTGCGCTCTCAAACCGTCTATTCTTTGTTATGAATTCTAATTAAATTACTGCTGAACTGCAAAGTCGTTTGCCACAAGTCGCGCGACGAGCCGTGGCCCCGGGAATTTAGCATGGGCCGCTCCCCTGGCGTAAACTGCACGGGCCCCCTTGAACT
>JAWWMK010008922.1:0-26087 GCA_035047105.1 Galeopsomyia nigrocyanea
AATTACATTTTTAGTTTGTTATTAATATCGGAAAAATGCTGAAAAAAGTAGTTCCTGCGGACTTTTCTAATGTTCACCAGTATTTTCTGTCACTATATACCTTAAATAAGAAGAGGAAACAGGTCCGGAAGTCCTAGCGGCGAAAAAAAAATTTTCAATTCTGGTCCTCAGAAAATAGGTATTATTTTCTGGATTTCGTCATATAAGTAAGCGAAGCTATAGTTTGCAGAAAAATTTTGTATTTTTCCATGATCGCAATATCGTTACCATAGAAAAAAATGCAAATGCTCGTAGGAAAAAAGTGCGTCGATGAAAATACATATTATTTTCTTTCTACTGGGATCTCCAGGCCATAAATCTTGAGATATACTACGCAGCAGGTAGAAAAAAATGAGAGTGCAACAATTTTCCGTGAAAGAGCGCGAAGGTTTCGGCTGCGCCATGTAAATGTCATAAGCCACTTGATATACGGTGCATGCCTGCAATGACTTGGCACCGGGCGTGCAATATTCATAGCTCAGCCTATACGTGCGTGATATATTCTATTAGCTTTATTGTTGAGGTGCCGTTGCAAGCGCGTGTCTTTCGCTTTACTTATCAAAAATTCAATACCACAATGTGCTACGCTATTTTATTTCGAGTGATAATGTTACAATAAAGAAATTAACTAACAAGGGGAGGACCAACCCTCCGGGTCATAACAAACGGAGGCTAAAAATGAAAGTTGATAGCTGTATTTCCGTTTTGTATCTAGGACAATACTACGAATCAAATTATGTTCGAAATCGATTACATTTGTATATTGCAAAAGTTATTAAAAGTCTAATTTTTTCAAAATACTCAGCTAATATGACTTTTAACTTTGTGTTTAGAAGAACACCACCCTTGGTATTTATTTTGGCGCAATCGAAACTGTATTTGATAAATTATTGTCAAAGTTTACTAATAAAAAACTGAACCCTTTTTGGTATTGATAGTCGGGGTGAGGAATAGTGGTTTCTATGGCATAACTGGTTCCGTCAGCTCCATTAATGTATATTCTTCCAACGGTGAACGTCAAATAAGCTCTTCTGCAAAATGAGATTGTATAGCAGTTACAGCAGCTGTATTATGTTTAAAATCCTCAATTTGTCCTACGATGGGTCTATACAATGAGCTGCAGTTAATGCTCAACGCTCGTGAATAATTGAAGCGTCACACAGTAGCTCACCACCGAAGGTCAAAAGTGCTTGATAAGGAAACTCAGCATCTGTTGCTGTCTCTCCATAGCTAATTCTGGTCTCTACCTGCTCTGTGATTTGAGAAAAAATTTATTTTTTATTTTTTATCTTGAACATGGTAAACGCGATATACCTTGCTTTGATTTTGCCATTATAATATGAAGCAGTGCAGAGAATTTGAAAATAAAAAAGAAATCCATGCTTAAAAGTAACAAGCTTAACATCCGCACGGCTTTGGATCTCGGCGTTCTTTCTATTGTAGACCGGAGTATAATGCACGTTTATATCTCGATTTATGCAACTGAAATTGATTTTCTCTTATCGATATTTTTTTTATGTGCACTTACAATCGAATAAATTCTGAGTGAACGTTCGTATTTTCGCTCGTCAAAGTATTATTATGAGTGAATTCACATATTATTTATTTCCGTAAAAGTTGGAAACAAGACATAATATTGCCCGTTATCCTTTGAGCGGTAGTCTTTGACGTTAAACTCGTTATCTGCATCGGAGTCTATGATTTGGATAACTTTAGCTAGGCAGTCGCGAAGTTCACGGAACCACGTGCGTCATCCAAACTAATCGCGGGTATCTCGGATCCCCGAGCACGGAAAATATCAGTATCTCGAAGTCTTGCCTCGGGACTTGATATACCTATACCCTGTTGTAAATTACAACGGGAGTATCATGCTTTGTCGGGACTGCTTTACTGATTGCGAAACAGGGCATGCTGCTCGAGTTGGCAACTGCTTGATTCACATACATTTAGAATACGATTTTTCTTTCTCGAATTAAATTATACAGCATCAACAAATATATATGAAGCTAATTGCGGCTCAAGTTAATGCAATAAATATGTTTATACGATTACTGCAAATAGGGACTATCGATCTGTGTATCAGAAATACTTTATTTGTAATTTTTTTATCGACATCATCAATTGGTCTCTATGGCGATTCGTAAATCTAGCGTAGTTAAAATACAATTTTCATTTTTGTAATCATCGCATTTATTTTATTAAACTGAATATTTCCAATCGCACTACCGTATGAATTCAATATTTAAATGAAAATAATTCACATTATAATTGTAGAATCGCCAAATTACAGTTTTGTTTTTCCAAGATTTACCTTCTGTACATTCAAAGTAAATTATCCAGCTCGACTTTCGTATAACAGTAATTCCAGAAGTTAGTCAAGATTAGTAAACTTAGATTCCGTAGATAAGGAATATTCATGCTTCAAGTTATAGCAAATTCACCTAATTAGACTTTGTACGCGCGCGAATCTGATTACGAATCTTGGCCAACTTATTTACCCGCCACGTGATACTTTTCAACTCGCAAAAAAAAAGTCTATTCTTTATCGTGTAAAAAATGGAACCAATTTTTTTACTTTTTTTCTCGCCTCTCTTGAATTTCCGTTAGGTTCAAAAGTAATAAAGTCGGGAGCTTCATATCCATGGATGCCAGGACGCTATGAAACGTTTCGCTCTAACAATGCCGAGTCGATATGCATCTATGCGCGACGACCGACGCCGCCGCTGCTCTCTTTTTCACTGTAAGCACCGCCGCGGGCAACTTGTCGCCGGAATGTTTTCCAATGGTTACGTAGAGGCGTGAGAATGATGTGAAGAAAGTGGATTTTCTGAAGTCAGTTGCGTATAGAAATGAAATTTTTTTTTATTGATTATTTCAGGATAATCTGTTACATCATTTTTGTAAAACGTTTGCGTGATGTATAATATATACCTATACAATCTTTGGGTTTCTTGAAGTTTTCGTAAGAGATAGACAGATATTATGTAAAAACGTATACGTTTTGAAGTTGTATTTATTCTATCAAATTGTTTTAAATCTGAAACTTGTAATTGAAAGCTAAAATGAGCGTCTAAAAGATAACTTATATGAAAAGTCTTAACAGCACTTACTTCCGATCTCGACACTCTCGATTCTCTCAACTCCCACCTTCATCTAATATTTGCGCAGAACACATTCATTCACTCTCGCGTCTAACAGCCTCTCCGTGGTATATCACTGAGCCATATGCGGAATATTCGAAAATGGATATTTACCGAGCATTACAAATTGGCCACGAGCGAGCGCGCGTGAGCGTGTGTGCCTCCCGCGTGGAAATCCAGCAGTTTACAAGCGTTTCCCCCATTCAACCCGCGCGTTCGCATTCAATGTTCCCCTCTGACTAAGGGATGGCTCGGTAATTTTTTCGTCTTCCACTCTCTCTCTCCCTCTCTCCCGTTCTATATCTACGGATCAATTCGTCGAAAGGCAATTTTCATAAAATGTTCAACCTGTTGCTTTTCACACTACTCGCGCCTGCATCTTTCCTCGGTCAATCCGAATTTCAAGCGCAATTCAACGCCTCAATTTTCTTACAATTATACGAATTCGTCTGTGTATACGTGCGATATATCTATCTTTTTTTTTCTCTGGTATATGGTATATGTGGCAAAAATTTATAGATAGACTGTAGGGTCTGAAGTCCATGGGGAAATCAACGAGAAACGCAGCGTTTTTACGCACAGACAGAGTACATTTTTACGTCTGCGTGCACACACTCGGCAAGTTTGAATTTTCAGTTCTACCCCGTTGGAAATTCACGCTTGATCTAATCCAATGAGTTTTGCGCTCGTGAAAAACAAAATGAAAAGGGAAACGAAAACAGTCTAATGGGCACTCGCGTTTAACGCGAAACTCGTCTCGCTAAACAAAAAAAAATTATTTATCTCGCGTATATTTCTCTCTTGTTCTCTCTCTCTCTCCTCGCGATGTATTCCCACGGAGAGAGCAAGAGAAAAAAACAGGACAGAGAGAAAGGCATGTACGGCAGAACGAGGAGAATGAATGCATAACCAGGCACTCGGGCGAGATATGAGTCGCCGACGATTTTTAATATGGCTTTCATGGGGCTAAGCTGTCGACGTGATCCCTATGCTACGCGTGCGCGGGGGAAAAAAGCGAATTTACAGCTCTACTTTCACGCGGGATTAATGTACTAATTTCTTCTTATTTTGTTTTTTTTTTCTTGAAAATTATGCAATCATAGATTGGTACTCATTTTTTTTTTCACGAGCGAAGAAAATTTAGGTCACAAGATCTTTCGCTCTCGCTACATGTAAAGGAAGTGTATAGAAACGTTTTAAGAGTTGAAAGGACGTTCATTCTTTTTTTTTTCTTGCACTAGGGGGATGAGAAACCGTGAAAAGGCTTCTTTCAAAGGGAGAGAGAAAGCAATCAGATAAAGCAAGCACGCGAAGCCTTTTTAAAATCGCAAAGTTAACCAAGCACGGAAAGCCCTGGCCAGCGTGAAATGTTCTTCAAAATTGGAAAAACAGAAAGCATATTGTGTTTTTTTTTCTCTTTCGTGCCTTGGGAATGTTAAGTCCTTTTTTTCAGAGTTTTTATAAATCGATGCTGGACTTTTTGAATAGAGAGGAAATCGAATTTAACGTTGTTCTCCTTTCATATAGAATTCTGAGATACTTAATATGAAAAGCTCTTCCGGCACTTTATTAACGAAATCAGATGAATATTGCGTTATCTCAAATAACTATAATAAGTCACACAAATATTATAGTTGAAAAGTCTCATTTATCCAATAATCTCCGTCTGCAACTTTCCCAGAAGCCGCAAGCGCGCGCAGCACTATAAGCGCAAGTCCATTACTTACCTATATTCTTAGATATCCCACTCTCGCCAATAAAACAACAACAACAACGACCGGTAGCAGCCGCACTCTCCTAACAATTGTTTTCCCAAGTTGTTTCTTTTGCAAGCGAGCGCCGAGTGTCCAACTTATGTTTCATGTTCTCAGTGTTATTTTTTTTTTCTCTGTGTGTTGCAGTGCGGTAGCGGGGACATAGCCGACCGTGTGGCGGCAGCCCTGCTGCGCTCGAGTTCCTCGGCGGCCCAGGACGACTCGTGCTAGTAGTGCTCATCCACACGCAACTTCTTGCCTCTCGATGAACTTACTCTTCGGACAGAGAGAGGGAGAAGATGATTCCAACTGCACTGGAACTTCTCTCGAGCCAGAGAGACCGACCATTTCGTTTCGTTTCTTATTGCCTTCCCCACTCCCCCAAATGTGATACTGAATTTCTTCGTAAACACGAGGAAGCTTTTCTTTTGTTTCTTCCTATATAAATACACTGCTGCGATAAGACTTTTTCCGTTATTTTTCTTTTCTTTTTATAGTTTCTAAGCTGCAATAGACTGATGTGTATTTATCTTAAGATTGTTTATTAAACGAGCTACGACAGACTGATACGATGTATTTATCTTGCGCGAGAGGGTAACAAGCCACGAAGAAGCCTTTAGTTGTACGCGTAAAATTATTATGCATAAGATTATACTATGCGAGCTACGAGTATAATAGAGACTCCGAGGTATACGGTATAAATATAGAGAACGACGAGGACGACGATGAACGATGTTTTCGAGAGAAATTACGAACTAGCTGATTTTTTGAGGATTCATAGTCTAATGTCATTTCGCAAAAAGCTTTAACGAATAATTAACGAATAATCTTCGGGCGCGCGGCACTGACACTTGCTTGAGATTTCATAGTGTGAAAAGAGAAAAATAAAATACATTTAAATTAAGGATTGTTACACGATAGCTCGTTTGTTTGAGTATACATTTGAAGAATCTTTATCAAAGAGGAAGCAAACTGTTGCTTCATTCTCAAGTAGCATGGCAATCTTGCAGATGGAATTTTCATAATTTGCAAGTCTCGAGACAGCGGCAGTGTGCAAGGCCGCGGCCTTCAATAGGAAAGTTTTTTCATATGATATAAACGAAGTATAAAAGCGTCAAAGAAAAGAGCAGCTTGAACCTCTCGCAAGTGCGCGCGAAACTATGCCGTTACTAATTTTCATATTATAGAGTAACGATCGACGTGGAATTTAATTACGAATTCTCTTCCTCTGTTCTTCTTCTTCTTCTTCTTCTTCTTCTTCGTGAAAATCCGCGCAAGCGAGGTTTAATCGGCTCTTTCTTAATCTCGTCTACGAAAAAACTACTCGAATAATGATAGATGTAATCATTCTCACTCTACACACATTAACACCCACACACACACACACACACAAGTATTATGTATAAAGAAATACGATAAAGTGGGAGGATCTAAAAAAAGAAACAAAGTAACGTATAAATAGCGATGATAAATTTATGAGATACAAAAGATTTATCGGTACATATCGCCAACTTAAAAAAAAAAAGAAAATAACACACGCGAAGCGAAAAAAAAAAGTCGTCGATCGCGCGTGACACACGCAACCGAACTACATGTACAGAAGATCCCGCGCGACTACTCGTTTTAAATTGATATAAGGTTTTGATTATTATTATTATAATATGTACGCCGAGGCTAGTTTAGATAACCGATATGCGTGCACTCACAACGAATGTAATAAAATGAAAATGATCTTTCTTTTATAAATTTGAATTTCAAAGTATAATTCATCGTTTGTGTTGATTTGTGGAACCTCTCCCTCTCACACGATCCCCCATTTTCCATCCCGTTATTTCTACGAATTAATTATATTCGGTTGAAAGCGTGATGTATCGTTTGTATTTCAATGTTCATTGTTTTAGATCTATACGATAACAATTGCCCGTTCATTATGTTGTGCAGCGTACCGAAATTTATCGAGTTTGCTACGAAATGTTACGTAGCCGACAGGTAAACAGGTGCTTTATCATATTTATGAATATGTTATGTACCCTAGAGGTAATTCATTGTGTTGAAAATAATGATCTAGAAACGTAAGCAGGAACAATGAAATATCTACATATTCTGAATAGAATATTACTATCGCAAACAATGAACAATTTCCAACAATGCAGGTAGCAGAACAATTTTCTGCGCACAGCAGAAGTTTTGAAAAAAAGGTATATCGAGAGCGAGTTGGAGAAGAAGAGCAAGAAAAGGTATAGGCAACAAATATCTGAAAATCAGTGTAGCAAGTGACTCCGATTCAGTAGCGCGCGCGAAAGAGAGAAAGCATCGAGAGAAGAATCCATCAGGCGTGACTACGATAAAAGAAAGGAGCTTTCTCTCGCCCGTGCTTCATCTCTTTTCTCCCTTTCTCCTGGCATTTGACTGGGCGAGGAATGAGCGCGCACGAAAAGCCGATAGGGAAAAATCGCGGGAGCTTAAAGGCTTTGAATGCGAAGAAGAAGAAGAAAAAAGGAAGAAAGAAGTATCCTCTTCTCTTTATCTAGCCATCGAGCGAGATACATAGAGCGAGAGAGAGAGAGAGAGAGAGAGAGAGAGAGAGAATTCCGACGAAGTTTTTCGCGCCTCTGGAAACTACCTACTTTTTTCTTTTTTGAAGATAAAAACCCGTGAAGTACTCTGTCGCTCCTTGGAAAATAATTAATTCCCAAATAGAAGTGAGCGACGACGACGACGACGACTGCACTCTCGTGAAAGAGAGAGAGAACGTCTTTTTCTCTTTCGTCGCCTCCTCTTTACGTCTTCTCTCTCTCTCTCTCTCTCTCTCTCTCTCTCTCTCTCTCGCTCTTGCTCTGGTTTTATTTTCTATTCTTTTCTGTGTCGACGGCATGCCAACGCGTACTCGCGCAGGAGAGAAATACTCTCCGGTACATAGCTAGCTAGTGGTTATTGTGTGCGCGATTCCAGCCCGTCGAGCTTCGCGCGCGCGCCCTAGTTGTCACGTTGAGATGGTTTAATTAGGGTTTCTCGTTCCGCAATGGATCCTCTCGCATAAATTTATTACCAGCCTCGCTCTAGCACCTCATTCATTTCTTTTCAGCTGTAAATGACAAAGCTTTTAAGACTTTATCTCGTCAATTTGGCTGTGCTCTTTTTTTTTTCTCTGTCGCGTATGACCGATTCATATCTTCTGCTACCGCAGTTCCATTAGCCGAATGGAAAAAAAAAGTGCAATAATTAAGTCGAAGATATATAGCGGTCGTAAAACGCAATTTAGCTATGGTCGCTTTGTAAAAGAGTAGCTAAAGGGGGGGGGGGTATACTTAGCGAGAGTAGAACGATAGTATAATATTTTGAATTCTTTAAATCCTCGCGCTCGTCGTTCAAAGTTTTGCTCTCTCGCTATAAGAAACTTTGCTGTTTCATGAGCTTTTATAACTTCATTATTTCGCTTGAATAAACCCAAACTCATAATGTCATTTCCGCGGGTAACCAATATGAAAAAAATAAATAAAAGCTGTTTATACTTTGACTCGCCGTTAAAATTTCTCGATACAATCGAATCGATCGAACGATACAACACAATTCATCTATCATATATAACTTTCCCGATAAAAAAAAAAGTACAAAAAATAAAACGATATAAAACGTTACTAATAGTCCATTATCGTCGATAATATATAACGCACAGGGCGTACAAAAGCCACATTTATTAATTTCCACCCCCTCGCCGCTATAGCAATAGCAGTGCATCAGCCACCGTAATAAATATAAATAACGAACGTTTTCCTCCTCCTTTTCCAAGGCAGTGGCAGTAGCGGCCCTTGAAAGGCTATAGTCTCCTAATTACACAGCTCTTTATTTAACGTGCTCGCCTTCATCTCGTTAGCATAAAAAATGAGTCTCTCGCACGCCGTTAGCGCCTTGAAGGCTCTCTCTCTCTCTCTCTTTTGCTTTTTAGCTGCTGCTGCTGCTGTTGCAAGTAGCTGGTGTTAATTTCATCTGCGAGAGCTAGAGCTCGTGCACACTATAACACTACCGGCGGCGGCGACGGCGGCGATAGCGGTGTTGCGAAAGCTTACTACTGGCACGTTGCCCGCCGATCGATGCCGCAAGCCCATAAGACTGCAAGCCTCCAATTATCGACGCACGCGTGCTGCTCTCGATATTCGGCTGATTATCTTTGCGCGCCCGGCTGTGTGTTTGCTGTATACAACGGATCTATGTTTCATGGTTGGCTTATGCGTGTGTACGTGTGTGTGTAAATGTATGTACGTGTATTTACGGCGCTGATGAAATTTTGAAACTTTGCTGATTACACCTGGAATTCGTAAAGATCGATTAATAATAAACTTTGCTTTTATGGAAAGCGCGCGCTCTGTGTGTGATGAATTGCAGTTTTAAGTAGAGTTGCTCGATTGCGTGTATACAGTTTCGAAGTAAGTGCTTCTTGCTCGTTAGGTGTAACACGCTTATACGAGAGGAAAAAAAATAGAAGTAAACTAAAACCAATTATTTCTTGATCTTGAAAAAAAAGAAGGAAAAATTGGACGTCTTAATTATTAGAAAGAAAACTTGCTTTAATATCGACGTCGATGTAACGCTAACCTGCCACGATAACTTCGTTCGACAGAGTTTTACAGGGGTGGTCTCTTCCGAGCTATAGCGAAGCTTTTAGAAGCAATTTATTGTTTTATCGCGAGGAAAATCCATTTCGTTGTAAGAAAAACCCATCACCCGCGTGCGCAGTCATTAAAAAGAGAGAGAGAGAGAGAGAGCTGAAAGAATCTTATTTTTCATCGCTCTTTCGAGCGTAAATTGAATCGAAGACGTTGTTCGACAAGCGCCTTTACGTCTGGAAAACAAGAAAACTTTGGCGTACGCCTGCAACGGAATCGAGTTGACAATTAAAAGCTTACGCGGGGAATTAAAATACCGACGAGGCAAGTTAATTGGTATTCCGAGTAGCGCCAAGCTCTTTCCACGTCTGTTCCAGCAGAGAGATATTGTCTCCGCAGTTTCTGAAATCCTTCCCTCGGTAAGACTTGATTAAGAATTACTCGCTATGTAGAAAATCAATTTATCCCAACTAGTCGTTCGTTTTTTTTCTTTGTTCTCTAATAAGATTCACCAAAGCGAATGCAAACAAGAAGGTCGTTAATCACTCGCCAGCTTTTGGCTGTGAAAATCATAAAGCACTCGTGTGGTAGAGGGAGAGAGCGGCCAGCAGCAGAGTTTCAAGTCATTATCCGAACTACTTACTTGGGCGAGAACGACTAACTGCATGCACGAACCGCAAGCTGCCTTGAAATTCAGTAAATCGAGAGTGTGAGAGAGTACGGAGGTAATCAGCAAATTTCCGAGAGCCGCCCTAATGCTGTTGAGCTTTCTCTCGCTTGCCTTTCGCGTTTGAAATTTTACCGCGTAAATCTTAGAGGACTCAAGCATGTCGAGAAGACGGTGTTATAGGGTTTAACTCTGCGATGCCACTGGCAAATCATCGGCTAAGTGTCGGATGCATCTGCGGCGCATTTATTTTCTGCTTTCGTGTGCCACTTGTCGTAGAGTATACAGCGCTGAAGCTTTGCTATATAGCTCGAGATTGACTGCCGAACTTTTCAATGCAACTGACAAGTAAACTCGAGTTTATAGAATTTTGTATATGATTGCGGATATTTCGAGAGAGTTGTTGTTATATTTTTACAAACATTTTCGTTCTTTATTTCTTACAGCATTATTTGATTCTTAAAATTTGAAGAATACAAAATTTTTTAAATCCAGTATTCAGTCAAAAGTCTCATAAAAGTTTTCAATAACTTTGCGATTTTGTCTGATTTTCGAAAATATTTTAGCTCAAGTTGTCAAGCTTCTTTGACAAAAAATGACAAGCAATCAAAAAGCTTTAATTCAAAAACTGAAATCTTGCAAATCGTTAAAATCTTATTGAAGTTGTTCGTTTACACAAATTGCAACATATTGCCATATTACTAATTTTTCTACTCTTTCATCATACGTTTTATAATATTTAAGCCAATGGTTGGAGGTGAGTATGAAAAAAAGTTTTAACAGCCAAGAAAAACTCAATTTTCAAACCTTCAAATTTTGAAAATAGCATAGACTATTTTCTACGCAATTGAGAGTCTACTTAAGGGATAAATCGAGTACCAGCAAATTTATAGCACACCAAAAATTGTAGGATCAAATTGGATGCGACGTATAAGTATCAACCGGAGCGCTATCAAAAATTTATACAATACTTCATCAGTGTATGATCACCACGGGTGAATATTTTGACCATTGAGATTTTATCGGTTCACTATTTGCGAGCGCAAAATAGAATTTCGGCAAAACTTACGGTGCACCTTGTGTATAGCATTAGAATATGATAGAAGGACAAATCAGAACTGGACGAAGCTCGAGAGGGCAGCAATGGCAGTATAGTTGTCGAAAAGCATGACAAGCCAAAATTTTGACCATTCTGACTCTATCGATTCATAATTTTCGAATGCAAAATAGAATCCCGACCAAACTTGCTGTGCACCTTGTGTATAGCATTAGAATGTGTTAAAAAGACGAACTAGAATTGGATGAAGCTCGACAGGATAGTAATGTCAGTGGTTGTCGAAAAATACCACAAGCCAAAATTTTGACCATTACGACTTTATCGATTCATAAATTCCGAACGCAAAATACAATCCCGACCAAACTTGCTGTGCACCTTGTGTGTTAGGATTAGAACACGATAGAAAGTTGAATCAGAGTTGGGCGAAGCTCGAGAGGCCAGCAATGTCAGTAGTTGTTGAGAAGGACCAGAAGCAAAAATTTGGACTATATCGTAGATTTTGACACTATATCGGTTCAAAGGTAATAAAAAATCCCTATAAAACTTGCTGGACCCTTTCTAGATGGCATTAGATTTTAATATCGAATCGGGCGTTTAACTCCAAGGTGTAAAATAATTGTTTACAATATTTTAAGGCTTGTGGATTTTCATATTCGATCATAAACTGATAAAGAAAACTTTTTAAAATCTACAAAATCTTCAAACAAATCTGAAACTCTATAAAATTTTTAATAAATCTCAAAGATTCGTAACAGTCTTTCGAAAATTTTTTTAAAGCCAACTAACCGTAAACTACGAGATAACGTCGAAGACTTTTGTAAAAATATTCTCAAAAGTTCAGAAAAAACGTAAATTAAGTTTTGAAAGTATTCATGATACTTTCAAATGAATTATAGCCTGTCGCCGTAGAGATATAATTTCATTCAAGTCATTGTTAATTCTATCAGTATAAAAGTAAACATTGCTTAAAGCCCTAAAATTAAAAATTCATACACACGTAGCGCGAAGAACACGAAAATAACCAAAAACACGAGCAACTTTATTCATAACTAAAATTAGCATTCTTAATTCCTCGGCAATCAAGAGCTCCCTCCGGGTTGCCCATTCGCGCACACCACCTGTGCATATACCACACACGAAACATAACAACGAACTCTTACGTATTCTCGCTGCTAATGACAAACGAAGGCTCCGACGGACGCAATTAAACTCGTATAATTAAACGTCACGCATAACGTCGAGTGGACACTGATTGCAGCTAATCGAATTTAATTGAGCATCCAATATACGCAGCAGGGCGAGAGAGAAAGAGAGAGTATAGAATGGGTGGGATAGACAAACACATTGATCGCAAGCTTTCTTCGGGCGTCACGTGATTTATGCAAGCTCTTCAGCCCGCGGCGGCGGCGCGGCTTTGCTTTGTATAAGCTGGTGCGTTAGCGAGATTAGCTTGAGACGATTACGCGCCGCTGCTCGAGGCGGCGGCGCGGCGCAGGCGGCCAAAGCTTACTGAAGCGCGCGTTGCTTGTGTCTGTAGGCAAGTCTCTGTCTGTGTTCGTAGTGTATTCATTGAGCTTTGATTAATGGAGAGCTGGTGGAATATTGAAAATTAAAGTCACGCGAATTATCGTCAAGTATTCATATCGCGCTGTCATATTTTCTTAGAAAATCTATTCAATCGAGTATTATAGTTATTGATGGATATACGCTTTATTATTTTGGAGAAGATAACGTTTTCATTCCATCAATATAAATAAAATTTAAAATATTAAAATCACTATAAAATGCACGACAAATGACCATAACAACTGAATTGAGAATTCATCATTTTTATTTGTTCTACTTATGAAGTCAATCATATTTATTATATTCGACATAGAAATATTTCACACGCCACCTATCGAAGCTTTTATTGTTACAACAGGTAAAATCTACACTTGTACATACATTTTTAAAATCAATGATGATAATATGCAGCCAAGTCAAAAAAAAAAATCTGTAAAAAAAATCAAGTTAACTACAAGGCACTCTTGGAACTACAAAATACGTTTTGAAATATAGCAGTCTCATCATTAATAATCGATAAGTGGCGTCGTAAAAAGCACACAAGAGAAAAATAAATTTCTTTAGAAAGCCAACCACCTTCATCTATCAAACCAACCACAAGAGAGAGAGAGAGAAAGAGAGAGAGAGAGAGAGAGAGAAAAGAGAAACAAAAGAACCCTGAACAGCAGCTAATGGCATCAAATTGATTCGGAAGAGTAATACGGCCTCTAAGTAGAAAAGCCCCTGATCTAGTCAGACGCGAAACGAACGTGGACTTTCGCGTCGTAATCCCAGCAATTTCTCTCGCTCGCTCGCTCGCTCGTTCCCTTACGAAAAATCTCCGCACCGCGAAATAACTGCCAACCAGCAGCAGCAGCAGCAGCAACAGCAGCAGAGGTAGCAGTAGAGCGCAGAGGAATAAAAAAGAAAAAGGCTTTCTGTCATCGCGCAGCAGCGTAATAACCTACCGCGAGTTCCGTGAAATAATAGGAGCGTTATTCCGGCCAACCACGCGACCCCGCGATATAACGCGCAAATGTTGAAAATACAACGTGTACTTCTTTGTTTGTCTTCAGATAGAAGCTAGTTGTTGTTGTGGTTGTTGGTAATTAGGAGCTTTACAGAAATAGAAATAAAAAATACATAGCATATCCGTTGAATTTTAAAAATACACACGGCGTGTATATGTTTGTTCACTAGTGAATTATCGTCGGTGGTAGGTAAATAGCTGCATTTACAAGGAGTCTCGGCTAAAAGCTCTCCCTCGCTCTCTTGGATTTCCATTTCCGTTTACATTTCCGAGAGCGAAACAAGTCTGCGCAGCTCCTCCCTGAAGAATTCGATGCCTCGGCAACAGCTATAGCAGCAAGGATTGTTTCCATAAATTAACATAGGACTTTTACCGCGCGAGTCCAAACAGACGGGTCGGTAATTATATTTACCCGATATTGTACGAAGGGAATCGATCGAAGCGAGAACGAAGCAAGCTGCTAGAATGAAAAAGTCAAAGTAGTAGACGATCCGAGCGAGGGAGAGAGGATTCTCCGTTGGCGGAGTGATTGAGTAAATCAAGGGGGCACTTAGCATGCCCGCGAATTCTCTCTCTCTCCCTTTCGTTCGTTCTGCTGCGCGCGCTCTTCAACTTCCATCAGCCTGCGAGAAGGAGTCTCGCTCGTGTGACTCTCGAAAGGGAGAGAGGAGCTGCGGATTTGCTGATATACTGAGATTTGCACTGTCTGCGGTATATTTCGAGGATCGTGTGCTCGACGATTACGTTGTCTTTTAAATTAGAAATATTTTTAATTGGAAAACTGACGTATTCGCTGTTGTCAAGTCTTGCAATTATAATTTCTGTGATTCTTAATTATATACCTTAATTGCAAAAAATCTCAATAACGAAATATAACTTACAAAGCGAAGGTTAAATTAATACATGAGAAAGTTGAAAGCACTGATTACAAATTGGTACACTTGTCGGTAGAAAGCTCGCGCGCCGTTGAGGCATGGAGCTTTCGCGACAAAAGCGTTTGTGTGCACGAAACTCTATAGTACTCGTCGCTCGCTATAGCAGAGGATACATAGTGCGAGTTGCAATGCAATGGACGCAAAGAGAAAGCGACACGCTGCAGGGCCACGCTTGGCGAGGGGAGTTTTCGAGGGCATTCGAGCTTTAACTCTCGTTCGCCGGTAACTCGACTCCTTCAGAATCGCTCGGCGAATCCGCAGTAGTAGTCTGAAGTACGCATTAGTCGTCGTCGACTCTATATTACGAGCTGCTGCTGCTGCTACTGCAGTCGCACGAGCTTGAGTTTATAATGCTTTATGACCGCGCACCCCCTCGTGTGCGAGAGCCGCATGCCGCGAGTTGAGTTTTGTTCGCGCGGGAGGCAAAGAGGAGAGGCGTGAATATAACCGACGCGCTTCGTAATTCTATTAGCACGCCGAGTGCGGATTTAAGCTTCGCTGCTGCCGCTAGCTTTTTGTTTCGTTATTTCTGCTGGCTATTTTTTTTTTTTTCACTGAGGCTAAATCTACGGAAAAATTTGAAAAAAAAGGCTTTCTTGGCTGATTCCTCATTATAAATGAAGTAAATTATTTACGTAATTGAAAAGAATGATAAATGAATCACCGCATTTTTTAATCCCCCCTCTTGCCCCCTGGTTTTGTTACTTTGATTTTTCTTATATCTACGCAAAAAAAAAGTAAAAATATTCAATTATTGTTTCTCTATCGCGATATATTTAGTTAAACTCGGTAAAAACCTTTATTTCTTCTTTCTTGAGTGCCAGTAAGGCTTAAAAAAATGTTACATATGAAAAAAAAATTGTATGTTTAAATAAATCCATTGCGTAGATTTAGCCGCAGTCATTTTTTTTTTTTCATTTTGGGCTTTTGTTCAGAGATTTCGAGTTGTGGTTTGTTAAGAGGGATTGTGGATTGGAAAATGTTTTTAAATGGTTTATCGACATTTTTACGCGAACAAGTTTCGTTCTGTGCGGTTTTAAAAATATATTTTTTTTACATTTTACTTTTTATTGAATACAATGGAAATGGGGGTCGAAAGCAAGATTTTAAATTCATGTTATCGAATAGCAATAAATTCACAATAGTACGCTGTCTCTCCTTGAATATGAACATGTCGATGTAGAATTCTCTTACCCGTATCCTACATTGTTAAAATCGATCTCTTATTTTTTTGTTCAAATGTGGAGAAGTAATTCCGTTAACGGTGCTGCATAATTAATTGAGAATATAATTTTGATTGAATATCAATACTCCGACTGACATTACGTCACTTAATATCTGTCGCGAAGTACCTCTTTAGTGATTTGCTCAATGTGGAATTGGTTAAAATAATTTATTCAGGACTTCAAAGATCTGAGTGAAATTACTCATATTTTGTAATATATTGGAAAATTCGTGTTAAAGCTCGGCATAACCAATATCAAACTACTAAACCCGGTCCATTTTATGAAAAAACAATTAATTTTTGTGACTTTTCGAAGGCTGTTACTTAGACGACTATTGTTAGTACTTTTGGAGCTAGAAGAAGAAAAGTTTTTTCAATAGACATAGCCATTCGAAAAAGAAATTCTCGGTACCGCTATTGTTCCACTCGAGCATTACAACAAAACTTCAGTGCAAACGTTCGCATACAGCCATTCAAATTTCCTTTATACTCTAGGAATTTCTGGCAGAGTAGAACGACTGCTCTGGCACTTCCGTATTTTTTATTTTTTCGTTCATTCGCCCGCTCATTCGTCGAGCTTCCGTTATGTCGCCGTTAATTGCCGCAGACTAGTCCGGCATATTCTAGGCCCGCACATTGGGAAGAGTGCGAGAGAGGGGGTAAGGGGGAGAGAAAGAGACGGCAAAGATAAGAGTTGGAAGAGAGCAAAAGAGAATAGAGAGGGTGAGGCGATAGGCGAGGCTCCAAAAGCGTCGCATCGCATCCCTTCCTCTTTTGCGCGCGCTATCGACTGTGTAGCCTGGGCCATTGTTCGCCATTATCTCGACTTTCTCTCGCGCTAGCTCGGCCGAGAATCGCATATACGAGCTCTTTAAGACCAACCCCTTATGACTTTTGCCAAATTCGCGCTTTTGCATTCTTTCCTTTCTTCTTCTTCCTCTTTTTTTTTCTCTCCCTCTCTTACAACGGCTGAGGCATAATAATTCTTCGTTCGAACATCTCCGGGATTAGCGAGCGCGAGAACGCGAGCGCAAAAATGCTGGCTTGCGGATGTTATATCTTGATTTATGGAGTTAGGCCTCGGAGAACTCGTCTTACTCGCGCGAAGCTTCCTTTGTTCGACTTTTTTTTACCAATCTTGCTTCTTTTTTTTACGGCGAATCTTCGCAGTGCACTTTCGAGAAATGATGTAATTTCGAATTAACTTTTTTCGCGCTCTTGAAATTATTGAGACAATGCCTTTTCTTAGATGCGCTTCGCAGAACTTGACGAGCGCAATATTCAAAATTTATTCTCGGAAACAAGGTAGAAGTTCTTCATTGAAATTATTCATCTGTTAATTAAGATTCAAAATAAACTCGTAACCTTTTCGATTTCTTATTATTCAATTTTTTATAAACGAATTATTCTGTATATCCAAAATACTTCTTAATGGTTTAATTCAGATAACGACATCATTACACGTTTCTGCTGTACTGAATAAAAATGTAAATTTTATATGTGTGCATAATTTAATTTCTGAGTAACTATCTGGAAGAAAATTCTCTTACTTACGCTAAAAAGGTAGAAACGTCATTCTGAAGAAACTTATTTGCTATATTTCATTTAAAATCAATCTAGTCTACTAAATAAGCTGCCAATCACCTATCACTCAACGTTAAAGCAAACACCTGCGCCACGATAGCTTTTAGCAAGCTAAAAACTCCGCAGTAACTTTGGGAACCTTTTCTCCAAGAAGTAGTCGTACAGCAAGCTTACACGCAATTGACCGCCTGCCTCCCAAAAGCGCGCGCCGTGTGTGTGTGTGTGTGTGTGTGTGTGTATCAAAGCAAGTATATACGCTGGCGTTATCGGCGGTTTTGAACAAGCTCTTTGATATCGCATTGTACGTGAATGCGTGTATGCGATGCTCTCTGTGTGTGCAAACACTCGTTGCCGAGTTATTTACAGGCAGTTCTCTCTTGAGCCGATTTCTTTTTTTTTCTTCTTTTTTTCGTTCGGTACTGTGCGCAGGATTATTCGCGGTCTATCGCGCTCGCTCTGATATGAAATCTTTAGAAAACGAGGACCGTTGTGGTTTTTTTTCGCTTTGTATATGCTTCGTCGTGTTGTTTTTGGAATTCGATCAATGAATATACACACTGTACGTATCGAATCGGATTTCTGCAGCGGAGCAGACAGATTAAAAAAAGAAAAACGATGAAACATTGATGGGCTGTTGTTTTACTCGCATATTGTACTATTTCAGTCTTCTCGACGCCACTATTACGTTTTCATTGGTTGCCCTATAAAAAACCAAATCACATCCATCAAGGACTCTAATAATTTTTTACGTCTCTCAAACGATCAGATCTCTCGCAGCGAGCAAGCGAGATATTTTCCTAGTACTGCATTACTAAAAAGTCTATCTTCCATTTCAAAGTAACATCACGTCTGTCAAGCGCAAGGTGCAGCTTATAGCCCGAGCTTTTCAACAAAAATCTCCCCGTTCGGAGTAGATTTACAGTAGAAAAGGTCGAGCGCTAGTAAGACAAACGGTCGCTCGAGACTCAAAGTCTAATGCACTCAGGCTCGCTCGCTCTCGCAGATTTTCTCTTTCTCTACTTTTTTTTTCTCTTTCGTCTACCACCTCCTCAACGCGAGCAACAAAAGAGGTACTACTCTCTTTTCTACAAGTTCTCGCGCAATCCCTCCGAACGTTTGCTTTCTCTCATTATCGCGGCAGTTCTATAATCAGAGCGTAGCCTAGACAATGTAGCTCACTCTCGCCGGGCTAAAATCGTCGCGTAGCAGGAAACCCACAGTCCCCAACTCTTGGATCGAGTTGCGGCTTCCACACACATACACATACTACTCTCGCAAGCGCTAATGTACTCTCTCTCTCCCTCTCTCGGCGAGTGCACAGAGAGAATGCGAGCGCTAGCGCTCGAAAGTCCTTCAGCAGCCTAGGCTAGCACAGTGTGAGAGAGAGAAAAGCAACGAGGCGTTTGCTACCACCACCACTACCACCACCATCATCAACGGTTGCCCTCCGGATTCCTTTTGTTCGCGTTCAACCAGAGAGAGCTAACGCTTGGCTTCTTCTTCAATTTTTTTTTCTGTTAATTTTTTTCGCCAGTGCTCTCTGCTCTACCGTGAAAAGTGCGCTAATGCCCTAGCGATTTTCACTGCTCAAGTAGTCCAGCTCAAGCTTTTGTCGGGCTTCCCTCTCTCCTCTCTCATTCACTCGCCTATAGTAATTGTTGTGGCTGCGGCTGCTGATGAAGACTGATGGTAGAGCGATTAGCCTTGATTCGGTTATTTCTTTGAATTTTTAAGTGGCCCGGATGAATTTATAAAGGAAGTAATGAGAATCTTTGTTCTATACGAATTAAACGAGAAAGTTGCTTGAAATAATAATTACTGTTAATTCGAGTGTAAAAAATAATGCGGCTTGATTTATATACCTTTTGCGATTCAGATGGATAATCATGTTTCCTGTCCGTTTAAATTTTCATTCGCGGCAGTGGAAAATCACTCAAAAAATTAATAATTGACAAGCTCGATGTAGAAGCTTCAAAAGCTCGAGTAGCATCGATATTATCGATGAAAGCTTTAAAGTTGAGCATTCGCGTTGAAAAATTTACGAAAAATCTTGAGCGAGTACCAAAAAAAAAAGTTATAAAAGAAATGTAGAGTGAAAATTTAAAAGGTAAAGTTATCTTTAAAAAATACAAAAATTATACTGTCCAAGTTTATTTAATAAGCGCAATAATTACTAAATAATGTTTCACATATACTCGCAAAATATCTCTTTGTCCCGCTGTATATAACATTGAGTTCGAGTTCACGGATTCCGCCCAAAGGCGAGAGTGCGAGGCAATTCAGTAGCTCTTTCTCTCTCTCCACCGCGGATGCAATGTAACAACTTGGCTTCTCTCTCACTCTCACATCCCTTTTCTCTCTCTCTAACTCTCTCTCTCTCTGGTCGGTCGCGGTGCGCCGCGGCTGATGAACTCGCGGCTAGGAGGGATGTTTTTAAAAGGTCTGCGCGTACGTACGGAGAAGTGGATTTAACGCTTTTACTATGCAGCAGCGCCCCACAGCTCGCGAGCGAACGCGCGAGGGGCTTTTCTTTCTTATTACGGATAAATTAAGAGAATGGCGCGGAAGCTTTCACTTTGAGTGCATATAGAGCTAACCTCCTCTAGTAGTGTGGTTCGTTAGTCCAAAACTCCAACCGAGAGAAATTTTCCGTCGAGAGAGAACAAAAAAAAAAAGAAGAGAGAAAAATTGCGGCGTTCGGGCGCGCGAGTCGAATAAAAATTTCAAACATATCCGGGGGGTGGAGTGAGGAGCAAGGCTATATAGCGTGTTTCCTCCTATAAAATCTCGTTCATTGTAGGGCGCATCTTACTTGCCAGTACTTTCGAGCTATTTACAAAACGGCGGCTGGCGGGGGAGAGAAGGAAAGTAGATCTGCACGTAAATGTCGAGTAAAGAGCTTTACCCATATTCGGATACACATGCAGCAGCAGTTGCAGCAGCGGTACAGTACGTATTGTGAATACACATGGAAAAATTCTTGCTTTTGCTTTCGCCCACCCTTTTACATCTGCGCGCGTCGATAAATGATAAAACGAGTTGCATTGCGTGCTATGCCCTGACGTTTATGCTCACAGCGAAACCCCCCCCCCCCCCCCCTAACCATTCAATTGATATTTTTACGATTTTTGAAAGCTCGAGTATTACACTTCTTCTTCTTCTTCTTTTCATTTCTTCTTTTTTCCCCAGTCGCCGTCGTAGTCGCGGAAAAATACTCAGGGCAATATTAAGGAAGGAAAATTTCGTGTTATTCACATCAGAGAACGAGAGAGAGAGAGAAAGAGAGAGAGAGAGAGAGAGAGAGAGAGATGTTGAATAATGAATATATCCGTAAAGCTTTGGATTTTGCGCGCGCGCGCACATGGGCGCAGAAAGTTTGCCAATCAGCGTTGAATAAATGGGACTGCGAACTCGCGCGAATAACTTTCTTATTAGTAACTAACGTAGTGGCGGATGGCGGTGGGTAGCTTATACTTCGCGCATGGATAATAGACATATAGAGCCGAGCGACGAAATCTCGCTCGAGTGCATACTAGAGGCTTGATGTAATATACATTCATGAGATAGAGAGAGGGGGAGAGAGAGCTTGTCGAAATCGCCGCATATATGACCAAAAGCATTGTTCGCTGCTCGCTAAAATTTGCCACAATGCCACATCCTCTCTCTCTGCTCTGTGTGTATGTGTGAGTAAACTTTAGTCGCGTATACCTATAACGAAAAGCCCGGATGATTTATTCGTAACGCATAATTGCTCCATTTCCGACTGAATGTCGTAAGTCTGGGAGGATTATATCGGTACAGAGAATGTTGGAGAGTTCGACAAAGAGAGTGGGAGAGACTCGACACGCGAAACCTCTTTGATTCGCGATCGATGCGCCAACGATGTACTAACGTATCGTGTGCTGAGCTATATACCGTGCTATTTTCATGTTTTATTGCCTGTTATACTCGCGTTCGTGCATATACGCCTTTTAGTCGCTATACGGCTGGACGTCGATAAATACCTTCGGCACGCGTGCCGACGAACGATCTGATGTTTCGATGTTTTTTCCACGAGCGATAGTTGTTATTTATTTATTTTTTGATAAAAGATTGCGAGACTTTTAACCGATAGCTCGGAGGTGTTAGTGTGAACAAAGTTGATATTTTCAGACGCATTTATCGATTATCGGATTAAAAATCGTTTGCATAATTTAAAGAGCTTTGCTCCAAATCGCGAGCTCCGCAGCTATATAAAACCCGAGTAATAAAACATTCATTATAGAGCTGCCGAGATAATTAAAATTCTATTTCAAGACGAATCGAGCTTTTATATCCAACTACCCGTTAATAAAAACGCAATCATCAAATCACGTTCGAAATAAAGTTAAAACTTTTTACCGTCGATATGAGTTTCCCTTCGCTTCCACTCACATCCAAAAGCGACGTCAACGTTGATAAAACCATTGATTGGCGTGTAGCACGAAAAATTACATTAAAAGTAAAAATGTTGGTCATGCTGTTGCATCTAAAAAAGCTTCCGAGAATGGCGCGTCGGAATAATAATAATAAAAAAAAAATATTGCCGAGGCAGAAGAGCAAGCGTTATATATATACATCTATACACAGTAGTAGCGAGACGCGGGCGTGTCGCGCGTATAAGGTATAATCCGTAGCAAGCGAGAGCGACACGTACAGCTAGGCTGTGTACGTGCAAGCCTCTTCTCTCTCTCTCTCTCTCTCCCCCCTCTCTCTCTCTCTCTCTCTCTCTCTCTCTCTCTCTCTCTCTCTCTCTTGCACGGCTGAAATAATAAAAAAGATTTTTATTTTTCGTACGCACTATACTTACTCGGGCGCATTTTTCATGTAACACGTGGACGCGGCTTATATATAGATACGGACATATATATATATATTTTTTTTTTCCGCTTGGCGTTGTCTGGAATGACGTGCTTCTGACAGTGCACTTAATAGCCAATTTCGCGTTTCTACGGAAGACTGCGTCTACCTCTCTCACTCTTTTTCTTTCTTCCCTCTCTCTCTCACACGAAAGAATGATGATACTTTGATGGCTTGTTTATACTCGATAGTAAAAGATTTTTTTACTGCGAAAAATGGTAACATGTAACGCTAGAATCTCGTTATATGATCTAGCTTGCGTTATTATTATAGGCAATCCGCTTATATACGTTTTTTTTTGTCGCGCGAGGTTTTATGTGTGTTTGTGTAAAAAAAAAATATGTATATAATATATGAGAGGAGGCTTTGACTCGTTCAATGTGCACTTTGGATATTGACGGGAATATATTGTGCTTTGGAATTTTAATACTTTGTACGCGCGAGTACACTGTTCGATAATGTTATGAAGGACGTTAGATGAGAAACAGACTTGTTGGGGAAATAAGAAATATTTGACTATACATGCAAGAAATACATAATGACTATAATGCAAGAAATTCAGAAAGCATTTTTCAATTTATTAAAGCTTAATTTTCATCACTTAACTCTACTTTTAACTTCTAAAAGCACACTCAGATTTTAAGAACTCCTATAATCTTGTTAATCTCGCTGTAAGTTATAATTTTAGTTATTCATTTTGTTCGTTAGGAGGATGTGTAACTTCGCACTTCCGAGAATTATTTTTGTTTTCTTTACTATTGTTATATTCATTGCTCTTTGCTAATATTATAAAAGGGTTTTAGCCACTTTAATTAGAAAAGTTAAATAAAAGAACGAATAATACTGACCGGAATTTTTTCGGTTTCTTAGTACAAATGTTGACTTAACTTCCTTTTACTGCGTTTATCTGAATATTTATAAAACATTATCAGATAAATTTATTCTAGTTAAATACGCTGCAATCTACACAATCAAAGTGAGCCATCAAACCTTATGTTACGATTAAAAGTCGAATCAATTTCTGTTTTCAATTTTGAAAAATATTGGACATTTAAAAAATTCAAAATGCACCTAAACGCATCACGTGATAAATGATGGTCATAATGTTTTACCGATAGATTAGAGACTGCACGCGCTTGCATTTTAGTTCCTGTTGAATAGCGCTGGTATCGCTGGAGCTGACAGCAGCAAAATTGAAAACATAAACAATGAGATTGTGTCAATCGTGATAAGTGTAAATAATCAAAGCGTGAAATGCTTGAAAAATGTGTCACATCGAGGAGTTAAGGAGGGGGTATTTTCAATTAATCAGTGTAGACATTTCGCATAAGAGTAGGTGATACCTAACGTTCTTTCTATTGTCAGTCGAGAACATTGTTTTGAAGTGCTAACCTCGACGACAACAACAAGTAGTCGAACAATGGCTTTACTTCAGACAAAAGCGTTGTTTTACAACGTATTTCTTGCAATAGTTTTCATCAATGATATTTGGATGGTGTCTTCACTGCAATGTAAAGGAGAAAATAATCAAGATGTTGATTGGTATGTATCGAAAATCAAAGATCATTTATAATACATATTTTTTTAACACTTTGTTTATATTCTTATAGGTATGTTTTGTACAAAATTCCGAAAATACCAAGTAGTAATGATCCTTTAGTAAGAGAAGGTGTTGCATACTTGTATATGGATAGTGAGAGTTTTACAAGTGGTTGGACTCTATCACATAAAGATATCACCTCGAACAGTTCTATTCCAGCGTATACTCTTGCACCACTTTATAAAGATGTAAGTATTAATTGTTGAAGATCTATATTATTAGATTAGTCATAAATGATTTTTCTTTTTCAAAATTACAGAAAGATGCTCAAAATTTATTGTGGTTATTATACAATGACCAGCCTCCTAATCAACCAGCTACTCTGAATAATGGGCACACAAAAGGTGCAATCATTGCGAATGAAAATAATGGCTTCTGGCTGATACACAGCGTACCAAATTTTCCTCCACAACCAAATACTGGAGAAGAAGTGCGAGGTGTAAGAAATAATAACAAATCTCAAGATCAAGATGACAAGGATGTTGAAAAATCAAAAGTTGTAGTACCAACTGGTGGTTATGCATATCCTTCATCTGGAAAACAGAATGGTCAAAGTTTTCTGTGCATATCAACAAATGAAAATAATTTTGATATCATTGGCAAACAGCTAATGTACAATCAAATCATTGTCTATCGGAGAAATGTACCTGACAATTTATCTAACAAATATAGCGTTCTTGCTAAGGCCGCAAAGCAAACTCGTATCAAGAAAGCACCATTTAACAATAAAGAAAATATACATTCTACAAGAGGAATGGAATTTACTTCGTTTGCTAAAAGTAGCAAATGGCACAAAGGTTGGCATTAACTACTGCTTATTAAAAATGAATAAAATTAAAAACTGAAAGTTAATTTTTCAATTCTAGACTTGTATGATGACTTCGTAGCACCACAGTTAGAAACTGATATGTATGCTGAAACATGGCTCAACGGACGTGGAAGATTACCTTCTGAATGTAATCGTACAAGGTACTTGATTGATTTGACAGATATAAATGCATTGTTATTGATTATTGTAATGATTCATTTCAGGGTTTTAAATGTACAGTCTGTATCATTAACAAAAGCTAAAGTTCATTTCAAAAGTTCTCATGACCATTCTAAATGGGCTGTAGCTGTTGATGGTAAGCAAAAAGCAACATGGGTGTGTGTTGGTGACATAAATAGAGCTGTAAGTTTTTCTTTACTGTCAAGATATTTTTGATACAGAGTTTTATTTTAATCTTTTTTATCTTGTATTTTTCTAGGAAACACAATTTGACAGAGGTGGTGGAACTATATGTTTCAATTTACCTGAAGTTTGGAAAAACTACAAAGAGTCAGTTGATGATGTGGAGCCTTGTCCAAAAACTAAGCCAAAAGGTTTTATGGGAAGATTTTGGTCTTGGCTGCATATTTAGTGCAATAAACAGTACATTTACATGATACTTTGATGACTGAATGCAGTATTATTCTTGCAATTTGTATGACATAAAAATTATATTTTGTATACCATTTTTAATATGCTTGTTGAATAATAAAAGCATTTTTCAAAGTTATCAATGGCTGAAATTACTTTCTAATAAAAAAAAATGTTCATTGCAAAAAGAAATCAAAATTATAAATAATACAATCTTTTAACATTCTCGACGAAACGCAACATCTTGTTTTTACGACGTTCGTAAAGCTCTAGAAATATGTTTTGTTTGATAACATCACGTTGTAAAGGTGAATGGATTGCACGGCCCTTTTACGAGCAATCCTATTAATAAAACAGGGGTTCATTCACAAAGTGCTCGATGTTTACATTTCAAACTCAGTCATCTGGTGCGTGCGTATATGTGTGTGTACCGGTCGGTAATGCAGTATTCATGCAAAGCAGCCGTTTTTTTTTTATCAGCGCCTACTCGAAGTTGTCGAGGCTCCAGCATCAGCGCGGCAGCAGCAGCCAGAGAGAACACACAAGGCAAGAGGTTTGGGTATTTACGGCTTCGGGCCCAATTACTTCGTAATTGGCCTGTTTGTGCTACTAAATATTGAGTTATTTCCT